>KZ347272.1:38821-49299 GCA_002352805.1 Teladorsagia circumcincta | reverse complement strand
GCTCTGACTACGTAATCCCTTCATCTCAAAACATGTATAGGATAAATTCGTACTCAAACGCCTCGACAGGCAGATTTTCAAGAGATGATCGATTGTTTCCCTTCACCATATGAAAATTATAGATCGATATGTTGTTCTAGTTCGGAGCGATTTTCATTTTCCATGCTCACGCAAAGTTATTCTGAGCCCTGCTGGAACCCAGAATCGTGCGGAATTTCATGGGCCCCAGCCTAGTCTTGCTTTTCCTGAAATTACCACCTTGTCGGCCGCGTACGTGCAAAAAGTAATTGCAGCCGTTGTTCAGAACAGGTTTCGTCGTTCGCGTAAAGAAATGAAATTGTGTTCCTTTGCAATGGTTCACTGATCCAACGGCTGATACGGTCACACACTCTTTATCAAAAATTCTACAGCGGATGGCTGAATATGGGCAATTTCATAAAAATAAGGAAGATCAAAAATATAGATAAATATGGTAAAATTGAAATCATCTGACGAGAATATGTATGGTTTTCTGACAAGGTACTTGCTGGAGAGATGGAAAAAGTAGTGCAAATTATTTCGTCAATTTCCGCTGATTGACATTACCCTGCACATTTTTCATTGTGTAATTTTGCTTTCTGCTTTGTTTGTTGTTATGGTCCTGAACTTCTTCCTTGTCTTTCATAGGTCACTGTAACTCAGCAAATTAGAGGAGGATTTCGCGATAGGGTCGAAGGTTGGGGAAGGAAAAACCTCCTAATCTAAAACAGGAGATCCCATTAGGGTGCGAAAAGACGTAATACGTAATTCGCAACGAAGGAGATGCTCTATGCGATCCAGCATGGCCGTTATTGGCGCGGCACGCCCACCGAGTGGCTAAGTACTCGCCGCAGGTCTCTATTCGTTCAGAAGAGTAAGCGTTGCTGTTTGAGAGGGCAGCTCCGATGAGAGTCGCATCAGTGCAGAAATTAACGGTCAAAGAAGGAGTCTCATTCCTCGGGTTCTGGGCTTTTCTCGTAGTTTTTTCTTCGTCCCTGCACCACTGACTATCTCAACCCTAATTCTAACGGGGCCTTCTATCCCACCTTTGAGTATTTTTACGGAATTTTTGTTCGATGTTCTTCAATGTCACGTAGACCGTGATAGGCGGTAATCAACAAAAATCAGGATATAGATACGACAAGGGTGAGAAAATGGCAACACGTCAGCCTTATGCTTCCAGCAACTCTAAGAGCGCTGGCTCACGAAATTGGCGTTTCACCGCAGGCGGTTCACGTCCAAATCGGGTGTCACGCAAGAGGCCCACCGCGAAGGAGAAGACGCGACGCGGCGAAGGACGAGTCGCAGCGGACGAGTCGCAGCGCGTGCTGTGCGATATGGGACGTAGCACGGTATATTCTATTTAACCTGACGCCTATCCGCTACAGTATGCGCTGCGACTCGTCCTTTGCTGCGTCTGCACATCTTCCTTCGCCGCGCGATGGGCCTCTTGAGGACACCCGTCTAAATCGGAAACGTGGTGATGAGTTCACCTTAAGATTTCAAAAATAATGGTTTTCCCAATCAAGTTGCTCCCGTAAATCTAGAGAAGCCATGTTGGGTGAGGATTGAGCTGCTGGATGGCCACTGTTCATTGTTGAAAAAACCCGTAAAATTGTGATCACGTTACATTACCTTTTATTTTACACCCTGAGTAGGAACACAGCACTGTTAGAAGAAGATCCAACAGGATCCTATTTCCGAACTTCAGTTTATACAGCCTTGTTCAGTTTCCTTTTTTTTCTCCACAAAGCTTTTCAAAGCGCTAGCCTTGAGCAAATATCCTTTCTGCCGTATAGGGTATACCAACCCTTGGCATCCCTAAGGGATAGATTTAGTTTGCAAACTTGCCAAAACGTCTATGTGCTGCGCATTCTACTCACCATGCACCTTAAAGGCATTCAGTGCTTGTGCAGCGACTCGCTCGCGCTAGTGAATCGCTAGTCAGCATGATCTAGAATATTTGATAGGCTTGACTGAACTGAATTCGAGTGCTGTGCAAGCTTGACCTACTTTCTTCAATTGTGGCAAAAATCGGCAGAATTTTTATAACAATCAGAAAAATGAATCATTAGAAACTCTTTATCAATATATCAGGCAGAACATGGACGAACATTATGAACAGTGGTCGAGAAACGTTTCTTACATTGGTGTGGGTCAGGACACTCGGATTGCAGCGCCGCGCCAGCTACAGTGTTGCAAGCGAGACAGATTCGCAGCAAAGCAAGTATGAGCCATGGCTTGATGGCCAAATTTTCGGGTGTAACTACAATCCTTACGTCAAACCCACGCCCTTTACAAATGCTGTGGCAAGAAGAAGCTGGTAAACAAGCGCTGGACTATAAAATTGGCTGAAGTGGCACATGAAAATTCAGTGTTCTTATGAAAGGGGCGGAATCTTCCCAGAGACGGCAGGGCTCCGCACCGACCTACATAGAAATCGAATCTTCTATCACAGAACTGGTTGTGTGCAGTGGAATGAACTACGGAGAAGGGGATGAAAAGTCTTTGAACAGAAAGCGCCACGCCGCTCAGGTGAGTGTGCAGAGGGGTAGGGTCATGTCTGCGTCTATGACCCGGGAGGCGCAGCACACCCGTGACGTGCCATGGTAGCCAAAGTGGTTTGTCGTTGATTTTAGGAAAAATGAAATGATTAATTACTATAAGGTTTGGTCATCAGTAGCATCTTGTAGCATCTTTATGTCAATTTCTGTACTTTGTCACAAGTACCGTAATCCTACCATCCGATGAGATCATTCATCAATGTCGGTCGTATTCGACATCAATTATATACTATATACTCATTATCTATTATCTGATCTCTCCCTATACAGGGTTGGCAGAGTTCCAGTAAGGGCGAGGTTCTGAAGCTATAGCAGCTGCGCAGTGTATGATAGCCCGTCTGGTGATATCCTGATCCGGATAAAATGATTGACTGTACACAATATCCCTACAGTATCCACCGTATGGCTATGAACACCATCGTGACTGCTGTAGCCGGAAAGTGGGCGGAGTTGTGGTGAAGTTCCTCCAGAAGAAAGTCGACAACACCATCACCTGACTTCGCCACCACCACATTTCGTAGCGACCGCTGACTGAAAATAGTGGTATTAGGGGCGAGTTGCTTCGCACACTGGACAAGTTGTCCTTTCAGCTTGCATACAAGTTCTACACCTTGAAACTCTGCCTTCAAACTGTGCTGACCCTGCTGAGGGGCTCGAGTAGCCTTAGGATTTTTTGCCTTCCTCAAGGGCGGGCCTACACCAAGTATGCAAGTTCTAATTCCATGGAGGTGAAAATCTCACTTCAAAAATGGTGTGTCGAGCTCCATCTTAACACTATCCCTCTTCCGTCGTTTCCTCGTCTTCGATCCGCATTCCGTGGTCCACACTTCCGCCAGAACTCGCCATCCTTTATCCGTAACTAAAATCAAAGTCTTTTCGCAAAAGTGCTTATTTGTGGGTGAAACGATCTGCGAGATGGGATGATACCGTAATTGATATCGCAACCTTGGTTAGTCACACAATTTTTCACAGCTATATTGAATATTTGGCCACTAAACACGCCAAATACTGAAACAGGGTGGCCCGACACTCGCACACAACGACATTGTTGAGCCCCAAGCTATATATCGGTCGTTTTACCAGCACCAGATGTCCTATCCCCAGCCCATCCCTCTTGCGCATCGCAAAATGCGGGGAAAATGCCATCTGATAAGCAAAAGCAACAGCTACTTTTGGTGGTGGGAGGTTAGCTGCGTTAAGAAAATACCTCCGCGGTATTTATTTTATATTATAGCATTGATTTTTGTAGCTCTGCAGTTTCTCCGGCTCAGTTATAGTAAACTGTGTTGAGAAATATGCTGTGTTGTGGTGGTGGATTTTGCAATAGAAAGGACTTTACATTCAAATTAAAGAATAAATGATGAAGCAATCGATCAGTCCTTTCTTTGAAAAATTCACTTGACATCAACCAGAATGGCATCTGAACGCTATTGGGCCTATGCAAGCACTTGCGGGATTAGGTAGTTCAGAAGTCAGCCTTTTGTATTCCTAGAAGAACCAGGAACTCAATCAATCGACCCTGCAGAGACGGAAAACGTGGCTGGCTTGAGGATTAGTCAAGCCAGGATTGATCCTTAGACTGTCTTTGTGGTATGCGGCAACACTTGCTAGTACACCGTCCAACATCAAAAAGGATCAGAGAGCTGAAGGAAAAAGTCGATCATATTCCTCTCGACAGGCTAAAATTGGACCTCAACCGCACATGTTTTATAGGGTATCTAAGGTAATGTACGCTTTCCCAAATAACCATTGTTTGGATCTGAACTTCTTTCAATGTCCGCTTTGATTTCTGGAGAAAGCATGCAGATGAAAATACTCCACACTTTTTTCTACACCTACCGAAAAATCCATAGCATTCAGCCACTGGTAGTTGACCGACAGATTTCGTTTCGTAGTACGGTAAAAGCATGTCTTTGTTCTCGATCATCACTCGCCCGTCGTGACCAATGAAAACCTGAAAGCGATTTCGGTAGCTCCGAGAATACCAAGCTCCCATAGCAATCAAGTCACAATTCGATCAACGTGGACAGCCAGTATAATAACCCCATGTTGGACAATTCAGGTTTGCTAAGGATATGAGGATATGAGTTTGCTCAAACCAATCTCCTTGGGATGAGCTACGCGCTTGAATTTGATTCATAATTGTTGACTCTGTTGGGTATGTGGCCGCCACAATGACTTCCCAGAGCCAGGCAACCCTCATGTTGTGCATTTATTTCTCTAGATTGGTTTGATTTCGGATATTTCCCGTTCTAGGTAGCGCAGCACGGCGGGTCAGCGGACGAGTAGCAGCGCGGACTGTAGCGATTTAGTGTCAGGCTTGATGAAATGTGCAATAGTACGTACCACATCGCATGGTACACGATGAGACTCGTCCGCTAACCCGTCTAGGTACTTACTTGTAAGTGCGACGGGCCTCCTGTCGGGTACCCTCGGGGATGTGTTACGCGTTTGAGTTTTTTGTGCGAGGTTGCGGACGGTAATCATTCCCCCTGATAGATAACTCAAGGACTTGGAAAGCCTTCAAATCGGCCTATTTCTGTAATTCACATACATCAGTGCGGCTTGTACTGTATTTGTGTCTCGTACTGAAAAAACGTGGAGCTCCTTGTATCACATTCGCGCAACGTGTGGCCTAACCGATCGATACGCACACCTTTTGTGCGTCCAGAATAAAAAAATTCTTACCTTGAGAGCATTTTTAATCTCTGGTGATTCTAACTCTTGAACTTTATCAAGAAGATAGATTACCAGGCCAGTCTTGTCGTCCACGTTTATTTCATGCTTTGACGTTTTCGTTAGGAAATGCACCTGAACATGAATCTTTTTATGATAAGCATCATGTGTGCTGCCTCTATTCACATGATTGCGCGAACATTTATAAACATTTTCTTAAAATCCTCTCTTCATATGCTACTGATTGGCCCAGCTTGGTGTTGAACAACGCCGATGACATATTACACAATTATTTATTCGCGTGTGAAATGCGAGAAGTGCAAAGAACAAAGCTCACTAAGCAGTAGAGCTATCCAATACCCACATAAAGAAGAGACTGCCACTGATGCATAGCTGGACGATGATGTAATATAAGGGTCTCAGCACAGTTACTTGGAATTATTTCAAAAGCACTCGTGAAAAAAACCAGAATCTGGTGCGGTTTTTCCTAATTAGGGTAGCGTGTGGTTTGTGACTCATGAAGGAGCCACAGCTCCTTCTCTGTCTATGAATATTCCTGGGCTCCACAAACAATCCTGAATTCAACGGGAAATCGTTGTCATTGTTTGCCCGCCATGTCTTAGAACAAGTTGCTCACGATAAGGTTGGGAAGTGGATACCATAGCCAGCCTGGCTACCAAAACCTGATGGTTCCCTTATTTAATCGAATTCTGACCATTTTCCCTTATTTGATCGGAAACCTGACCATTTCTTCATTTAAAACAAATGTAAAAAAAATTATAGCTTGACGAACCTTCCCTTCGACATGTTGAGCACTCGGAAATAGCGGTGGTGGTGTCTGAGAGAGCAGTAGTGCGGCTGGATGTCCCAGAAATACTGCACCTCTCTTCGATCGAATCACCGTCGATAACATATCCTGTGAGGTGGCGAATTCGACAGCTCTCCATTCAGATAGCGAGAAAGTTGGTTCATTCTGTAACACTTCATTCTGAAGGATGATCCTTCCTTAAATTGAGTTTCTGTGATTCTTACAGTGTTCTTGTGGTCGTTATTCACAACAGTGATCAAAATATATTCAGAGTTAAGTATCGATATTTTGACTATTATCTGTTGCTCCTGGTTGGAAACCGCCTCGCGGAAGTTCCACATGGATGTTGGATTGTGGGCAAAACTCTTTGCTATAGGCGGGGATCGGATCCGCACCTCTCGCTTTCCGGGCAGTTGCGCGCTGGGTACATCACCGGGGTACCGATCCACCTTAACCCAAGTTTGTAATGGTATATTTCCAAAAACAGGTCGAAATCATTGCCTGCTGAAACATTCAGCCGCGCCACTAACTGCCAGTTTCGACTAACGGCTCAACGCGTTATACGTGTGAGTGCTAAAAAACTGTGGTAAATATACCTCAAAAGCTGGGTTAACGTTAAGGTGAAATGGTAAGGTGCCCCACTAAGGTAAGCGGTCGCACAACTACCGGGTAAACGAAAACTTCGATCCGATTATGCTATTTTTAAATGAATCGATTTTCCTACAGGAAGTTAAGAACCTCACAGTTCAAACTCCAATATGATCCTTTCCTCTTTATTTCAAGTTAAAAGACTTGCTTGAAAATTCCTCATGGACCTTATTTGACAAATGATCACCATTACGCCAAAAATTCGCCTTTTTGTCTTTTCCGGTAAGCGAATGATGCCATGAACAATGTAAATTTACCTTCACTATCATTGGTTGGATGGGTATTCGCTGAATGATTTCTCGGTGACGTGGCAACAAGTCGTACAGTACTCGATTTTTGGTGGACAATCGACGAATTTCTACGACAGATGCCCAATCAATGTCCTGGAATGGATAATGGCGACTGAATGAATGGCTACGGAATGAGTAGAATATAGATAGAGTACCATAGACTAAGCGTGCCTTAAACACGCCTCATGCCGCTCTTCACTCCGCGCACGGTCTGGGGCTCAAATCACCACGCCACTTTCTCCAGCCCTCTGGGGTCGATTGGTGGGTGGTACTAGGCTCGTATGAGAGGGCGAAGCCTCTGCTTTGTCCACTTGTTCATCGACGATCCCCACAAGTCACTCTATCTGCCAAATTGAGCTTCAAAAGGCGCTGCGATCAAGTGGAAGTAAAGCGCGTGGGGCATCCCAAAAAGGTCTGATTTACGCAGAATCCTTTATACTTGATTCTTTGTATGTAAAGGATAGACGATAGGATAGTTTAGGACGATTCCCAGAAGATATTTTGAAAGTTCTGCTGAGGCTATGAACTATCTATAAAAAATTTCCGCAGTGGATATTAAAGATAATGCCATTGACAGGAAGGCAGTAACTGCTTTGTGGGATATTTGGATGAATCCCTGATATGCAAGGAGACAGAAAGAGGGCTTTTCCCAACTCTCGGCCTTAATGAGTTCGATGCTAATTAGACGAACAAATAATAACTGCATTCAGAGTCATTGTCAGAAATCGAAAAAAAACTTCGTAGCCGTAAAAGCAGTAGCGTAATGAAGACAAACGAGCAACTTTTAGCAAAAGAAATTTGAAACGGTAGTGGCAAGAAACTCCGCGGGTGCTTGCTTGAGGGGCTTACCGTGTCGTCTTCGTCACTCCAAATGAGGAGAGATACAGCTTTGTCCATTCCAAGTAGCCACAACAGTTGATCCTTGGAGTTGGAAGCCTACAACGATTAAATTATACGCCAATCTATCGTAATCATTAATTCGCAGTTCTTCCCAGGTCTGCTTCAGCACTCACCACAGACAGCCGAACGGATAACATGACAGGCTGGTCGAGCCGAGCGACATACTCGAGAATTTGGAATAGTTGCCTCCAAGTTAGCCTACAAAATAAGGAACTAGTGTTGAGTGTCACCAAAGGTAGAGGAGCTGCGGCTTCTAATCTTGTGCCATGTTAGCCACAGCACATATATCGTGCTCAACTCTGGTTGGCCCTATCTGGAGCAATTAGAAATCTTAATCTCACCGTTTATACTTTGAACTTAGTAATGAATAGTTGGATTGCTTCGTCCAACCCAACGAAAGTGTCGCATCTGGAAAGAGGCGACGTGCTCGATCGACGAAGGATGACGGATCAACGACGTTCTGAACACACATAAGATTTTTTAGTTGTGGTTGTTTCAAGTTGTTTGTTTTAGTTTGAGTTCCAAAACCATGAACTGACCTCCGCACTTCTCGCTGATCGAAAAACATTAGCATGAAGGATGACCGGATACTGTAGAACAGGGGCAAATGGATCCGCTTGAGACGCGTAGAGGTACTGTAGCACTGGTCGTATCACTTCCGTCGATCGAAAGTTGATTTTTATCGCTGAAACACTGCTTATTAAGAACTTTATAGGTTTTATTTATCACTGAAATTGCAATGCCACACAAGGAAACCGTACGAAAACAAGCAAATGGTTACAGCTAAGCCATGAATTGTGTTCAGAAGCCTAAACCGATAAGAGGTATCTACCAGACTTCACCGATCGGTACTATCCTCAAATTGGTTATGTATTGCAGGGTAATTGCATCCAAGAGCAGTACTAGCACTATATGGTTTGTGGATAACTCACAGTTCTAGGGCTTCTTTTCGTTCACTTTTACTACGATATTCAATTTTCCGAACATTTCACTAAACCCAAACAGATGAAACCCTTTCTTTGAAGTTCGCTCAGGTTTCTGCCCTTGAAGAAGCCCCAACCTTTTCCAGTATTCTCGTATCATCAGAAAGGTAGCACGTCATTTCGCTATTTATTTATTTATTTATCATGTACTACGGAATGTGCTCGATGAAACATTAGGTCCGATTTGTGAATAATCATTCAATGGTACGCCTGTATAATACAGTTTGAGCTTATACTATGCACTCTAAATATAGCAGAATGACCCTCGTTTCGTTTTGTATATTTCTTAAACTATTGAATTATCGGTAAAAAGTAGGTAATTTCAGCTAAATGACGGAGCGCGGAGCAGGTGTAGCGATAGTCTCCATACGGACTCTGTGTCAGCACCGTAAATTTGTTTAATTCATTGAATCGTTATTTTTCAATTCTAGAAAATGATTCGCATAGTAAGAAGCGGTAAACGGCCAGCTTTAGTTAAGCCATTTTGATGGAGTCTTCCTTAATTTTGCTTTCTTTATTTTTGTAATGTAGAATACAAATGTCTCCACAATCAAACATTTTCCGCTATTCTTAGTCGATCTGCGAAGACGTGCTTGGTTGTGAAAATCCGCATCAAGCCTCCCATCTTCAGCTGGGTAATGGGTACTGCACAACTTGTTTACTCGTTTGTTACAGTTTCAAATAGAGGTCGAATGCGTGGCGAATTTTAGAAAGGAATACCAGGGATGCGGTAAGCTCGCGAACGGTCGACAGCAAACTAGGAAGAGCAGTGGAATTCTATCTTGTTACAGAATTTTCTTCAATTATAGACCCCCTATAGAGCTCCTTTTCTGCATCGAAATACATAGGCGCGCTGTCCAGTGGAATGCCAAGAGGGGGTGGTGGTGAGATGCGATCAGCATATCAAATCTCGCTTAGAACAAAAAAAGATTTCTATTAGCGAACGCACAATGGGTACTGCATGATTAGTTTACGTGTTGGGTACGGTATTAAATAAAAGTCGAGTGCGTGGCGTATCTTAGTAAGGATCATCAAAGAGCTCGCGCACGGTGAGATTTCACCTGTCCTCCTGAATCTGCCGGCGCTAAGCTTCACAGGGTGACAGATCATCCTGTTAGTATACCTGCCCTATTGCCCTATTCCCCCTTTCCTGCCCAACTGACCTGACGACATAATTGATGAGCAAGACTGACTGTTTGCAAACGTATTGAGGGATACCGTAATCAATCATTTCTTTTCGCCGAACTAAATATTAGACACGGCGGCGGAGGACTGACACATCTATGTCATTACACCACCGCCTGCGGTTTCTACCAGTCGGTATTTGATGGATGAGTGCTGGTTGTAGTGTGCAGTGCAATCTGCTTGTCTGTTCTGACCTTTTCGTAGGTTCGCAACTTCACGGAGCCATTCCTTGAACGTGATTCGATCAGCCGTCCTGGCATCGGCTCTCATCACCGGTATGGCACGATGCCGTGGACGTCGTCCTGTCTGCAGAAACACATCGCCTTCGATCAGCATCGATTTGTTGAGAAACGGTTCTGAAAATGATATAGTAGATTGCACGGCTACTTAGCATCGAACACGGTCT
>KZ347272.1:6618-18090 GCA_002352805.1 Teladorsagia circumcincta | reverse complement strand
AAGCCTGAGGTTGCCTTCGAGTGGCTCGCAAATTGTAGAAATTATTGGAACTTAAAATGTAAAAATATGATGAACAAAACCGAGTAAGCTTCTTCTGTAGCGTAAAATATGCGAATAGACACATTTGTAGAATAATCTATTTTGTAGTACGCGTTTTGAGCACCGATGAAGAAAAGTGCAGAGATTCGCGCTTAAAAGTGGAAGCAGTATTTCTATTTGTTTATTATTGCCTTTCTGTTTTGAATGTTAGTTCAAATTCACTCTGAAGGTGATAAAAAATGGAACTTGTAACCTCTGCTTCCAAAAACCAGGTACACGCCGAGTGCAGGTCACACACTACAAGCGACGAAGGCCTCCACAAAATGTTACTGTTTTGCCAATGAAGTGATCGGCCAGCTCAGTTGTCTTCTATCACTCGTTACTAATCACAACTATCATTTAACAACTATCAGCTATCACTCCGGACTACTAGTTATAGGATTGAATTGAAGCTGTCGTTATTTGTGATGTGTGGTCTGCACTCGATGCCCACCTCGGTCTCGGAAGCAGAGAGTCTTGGAAATACTAACCCTTGTCGTGATTACAGTCCATATCCCGAAGCTAGGGTAGTCGTGTAAGCGGAAGCGACGTGGCTGCTGCCGCACTTGATAGAAGTTGCGTGGATATGGGTGGGTTGCCAGCATTCTAAGCTGATATCCAGCAATGTGTGTTAGAGGCAGCTTATCCATGCAGCTTCTATCAAGTGCGGCAGCAGCCACGTAACTTTCGCTTACACGCCTACCCTAGCTTCGGTATATGGACTGTACAATCCATGCGCTAGTAAATTAATTATTATTAATTAACCATTGAGTAATTACTTCTAAAAAACAATAAGTAAACAAGTGACTAAAGCTAGATTAGATGTTGCCGCTGCAGTTGTCTAGTTCAAAGTCCAGAAAATGGAACTTTATCACAAGAGAATGCCTTTGGAGACAAACGTCGCTGATGATAATTGATAATATTTGTGAATAATAAATGATATTTGCTATATTCCCCTGTTACTGACTACATCGAGGGATTCAAAAATAATTTTAATTCCATAAAGGAGGTTTCAGTGATATCGATAAGATCCCAAGAATATCTAATCGCTCATAGCAGCCGTATGAAGGGGATGAATAGCGGATTAGATTAAAAGCAAACAAGACGATTCACTTTCGCAGCATTCGGCAGCCGTTGAGTCGTTTATTGTCGCAATAAAAGCAATGCTATTCATTTGTTTATTTGTTTGTTTGCGTATTTATTTGTTTACTTATTTGTTTGTTTACATAGTCGTTGTTGTATTCTTTGTGGCGAAAGTGGACGAAGAATTCTTGTTAAGAACATTTATTATTGTCATCAAGCAAAAACAAGCAAATATGATAGCAATTATTCCTCAAACGTACATATTTGGCATTTCTCTAGTTATTGTTAATGATGGCTTAGTGATAACTATTGATTTTTGCTGTTGTGTATATTTTTCTGCGCAAAGGTGGTCTAGGGGCTGTTGGCACCTCTTGCCACGCAGATGGGCCGGAAGTCAGATCTCGTACAGAATCTCGCTCAAGCCAACCAATCCTGCTCCCTACGGGATCGCTCCTTTGGTACCGAACTTGTCGAGGAGAATAAAAATATTTCTTTCTACATCGGCTTAGCTCTGCAAGTAAATGCTTGGACCATCCCGCATTTTAATGCCACTACGAGTAGAAGAAGAATGCGTGGTGCGTACCAAAAGAGGTTGATAGATGCCGAATTCTTCTTTCGAGCTTTAGCTTTTTATTAATTAATTAATTTATTTATTTATTTACTACGTATTAATTTACTTTATTTATTTACTTTATAATGTTTTAGTTGTATGTCTGTTAGTTTTCTTGTGCCTTACGAGGTTGTTTGGTGGAACATTTATTTAAAGGCCTAACGTTTCGACTGAATCGTCGTCTTCAGAGGCCTGAACGTGTTTCAAGGATTAGACTCACGCTCTACTCCACCAAGCGTCTCATCCTCTCGAGCGGTTCGGACATCAAGTCAAGAACCCCTCGAGAAAATACTGTTTTAGTTTGTTTGCTTTTATTGTGCTGTGCTCAAATGACCCGTAGAAGTGTTGCACTGGTAAATTCGTCTGAACTTGAAAGATATTGAAGTCTTCAAGAGCAGCGTGGTCGCCTGAGTCTGCTCCTTTTTCTCAGTTTTTAAAAAAGGGTGCAGTTTGCGAAGCTTTTCCCAGTATTTTTATTATTCGCCGAGTAAGGTGATTCGCATTAGGAATACGCGCCATGCATTTAGTCTCTCTGTAAGACGAAACGGCAGCTAGAACGAGTCGGCCTAACCTCCATTCAGAAAACAGCGATATTACATTTAGAGCTAACTGATTCCCTTTCTGGGTGCACCACGCATTCTGCAAAAAAAATCGTTTGAAAAAATTGTTTGTTTGAATTCATTTTGAAAATCGGAACATGGCTTGGCCTGCATTCGGAGCCACACGACGTGGAAAGGAGTGTCTTCGAGATAAGAGGCATCCTCACTGAAGGATCTAGTAAGATCTAGCCGGTCCTGAGTGGAAGCTCAGCTGGCCTAGTTAAGATTCGGCCCAGGATTTGATACCCTCTTGCGCACTTCGCTTCTACACCATACATATCTGCACTGAACTGCATTTACTCGCACATGTTTGTTTATTTTGTTTCCAAGGCGTAGAGGGTAATGTGTGCCATTTAAGGTCAACGCAACATGCTACAGTAGTAGCGCCACCTGTTCCCAGCCCACGGACGTTTATATTCGCGAGAGAGCATCCCTGGTGCGAAAGTGTGTCACCTGAAATTCAGTAGGACCAATCTTCATACGACTGAAAATCGTGTTCGATTCGCAGTCGTTTCCTAAACTGCCAATCGTATATTGCCGAAAACAATCATGGATATCAAGATATCCCTTCACTCGACCCGAAAGACAAAGCTAGCTTGTAAGCTAAAAAAAAGAGGGCTAAAAAAGTAGTTGAAAAAGGGCCCTATATTCCTGCAAAAGTAATTCACTTCTAAAGGTTGCCTGTCAGCTTTTTTTCTAAGCACCAACTAGGGGATGTTTGACCCTAGCATTAAGAAAAGTGCTACCTTGGTCAACTTGATGAATCTTGTGTTTACGAATGGTAATTGTAGCGAAATGACTGGGTATAGATAAACTTGGGTGCTGGCGATTGGATTAATAGCCAAAATTTTCGGCGCCACTTACTCAGAACTTCTCATTTACTCCAAAGCATTGAAAACTGCGTATTGAGAAACCTATATGTCGAGAAAAGTGCAACGTACACCGTTTTCACGTAAAGCAGCTTTCTATGCTAGTGTCGAACATCTCCAAAATGTCCTTCCAGAGGGTTGGCAGCAAACTTTCAAATTGAAATAGAAACCCACAAGCGCGCTGAAGTTTTCGGCAAATGTTGTTGGCCTTCTGTAAAAGGTTTGATCTGCAGCTGTTTCCGCATGAACGAAGGGCGACTACAGGAAGACTTTGCGAGGTACATTACAAAGTGTAGCGACGGCAAGCACTGGGCCAGAAGGCGCGCCAACCCATGAACCAAGTGGCCGCACGCGCACCATTTGGCGTGGAAGGAACTATCCAGCGCTCCTGATTTTCTGCATGTCCGTCGTGCGCGCCGTGGGTCTCCTGACCAACACCCTTTAGAAAGAGTGCTGAATGAGCTGCTCAGTATTGATCAGAATGACCCTTAGATACTCTAGAATCGAGCTATGCGTAGAAGGACAGGAATTTCAGCCGTCATACTTGGTAGGTGATTCTTCTACAACGATCAATCGGAATTTGAAGAAAAAGAATTGCCCAATAGCTGCCAGTGCAAACCTTCGCATGTACATTCGAACAACACTTATGCCATTCCCAATGTTGTTTAACTATAGCCTCTTAGAGTATTTCTCAGAGTTGGAACCTTTTTTGGATTTTTTCCCCGGTTATGGAGGAACAATCATGTATTTGCTTGTTGGCGTGTCAGCCGATTCGTTGTGCGGAAGATGCTCTGAACGGAACAGCCGTACACAGTACCTCTTACAGCGTTATTAGCATATATCACATCGGGAAAACAGATCCAACAGTTGAAAGAACCGCTCCGTACTGAACAGAATGACCGCTGAAGCGCTGAATCGCCGACTTGCCGGAAACGATTAGTGGACAGCATAAATTGATCGAGAGTACACCAAACGTCTCAAGCAGTAAGTCGGACCTTCGCGTCTTCAAGTACCTGAATCGCCTTATTACCGAATCCCAATCGGCACCTCTATAATATGTACATGAACTTTTGTTGATTGGATGAAACTGGATGAAGTTTTCCAAAGATTACTATGTCAAATAAACTAAAATTATGTAATCAAAATATTGGGATAGAATAGAAATAAATTTTTTCCAGTAAAATATCATACAATAGGATGAGGTTTCTATTAAGTTGTGGAACAGTGAATTCCGTAGGAGATACTGGCCCCGCAGCGTCATCGGAGCGGATTAATTTTATTGCCGTTCCACTTCTCGTAAGATTAGCGCCCGATGAAATGACCAGCAGCGGATATTTATAGCCCTTCTACTGACCGTCTTGAAAAAACACTTATTACGTAAGCCGTGGTGTAAGCCTTATGATTGTACTCCATTAAAGTATAGTTGAAATAACTGTAAGCAGAAAAACTAAATAGAAACAAATAAGAACTAAAAAATAAATATAAAATAAAACTAAACAGTAATAACTTTCGACACTATTCATTACAAAAATCAACTGGAAAAATGACCACAGATTGAGAATTCTCGTGGAGGGAACGTAAAATATGCCATGATCGGATTTTTCATGCTCAAATTGTGAAATGGTCGAATGCGGAAAACTTAGAAAGGCCCTACACTGGCTCGGCACTGGCGCGTCGCCCTCAGATAGCCTCAAATGAAAATTCAAATGTTAGTGAAAAATAGCCATAACGATCAAGTGTTGGAGATAAAAAGGAAATCGTAGCTGTGCATCACTTGTAGACGGCTTGGAGCAGGATGAGAATTGTTGTTCAAGCGGGATAAAAATACCTCATCACTTATTCTAATTTATGATTAATAGATCCAAGCCAAGGCTAGAGATCACTTAATACGCGAGCCAATTCCTGTTCCGCTTAGAGGAAACAGCCTGGTTTCTAGTAAGAGACCTAACTTATTTTGGTGTGGGATCGAATAAAGCGATGCAAGCTAGTGTAATTAGACAGCTGTACTTCAGCGGGCGTGAGTTGAAAATGAAAGAGAAATAATTTTCCAGGTTTTAAGGGCGGATACAAGGCTAAATCTGCCTTCATGCTGAGAGAGGAAGTCGTTGAGGAAGCCAAGATCAGATAAGGAAAACATCAACATGATACAGGCCGTAGGCCTGAGCAGGCTTTAGTAGTTGCTTGGAGGGGTGGCGCCACAATTTGAGGCTCCAAACACACTTCGACCAACCAATTAGACCAACCACTGCCAGCTGAAAGAGCAATGAGCTGTGAAGATGAACCCCCACTCAAATGCAAATATTTCATGGGTCCCCGACAGGAGACCCGTCGCGCGGCAAGAAGCCGCAATCAGCGGAGGAGTCGCAGCGCGCTAGTGATTCCGCGTCAGGTTGAATAGAGTGTGCCATACTACTTCTCGTTCGCACATTACACAATGCGACTCGTTCGCTGACTCTGCCTTCTTGTCACGCGACGAGCCTCCTGTCGGGTGCCTCTATTTCCGTTGTACGGCTGGCACACGGATGTCGTTGAATAGGCAAGCTTCGTGCTCAAATGTCTGTGGAAATCGACCGCTTGGCGAGTCAGTAAGATTGGTCAACATCGCTTGTTTTTTTCTCGTACTAATTACATCGAGCGTGTGAGATGATCTAAACAATCAGACCGGCCTTCTACATAACAGCCCTTGTGAGCCACATGAAAGTATCGACGAGAGCAGAGCCTGAAAGAAAAATAACTTTCCCCTCTTACTGTCTAATTTTTACTTTACGGCTCGAGAAAAATGCACACTTTCCTTCTTCAATAGCCACAACTTTACCTATCACAATCAGTGGAAACGTAGGAAGATTTTATGCTCAAATATCGACTATGTAGTACCCTAACCTCTGAGAGATGAGATGATTCCCAGAAAAATTCGGGCGTTGCAAAAGTCGCTCCGTCTACCCCGCTTGCGAATCCTTCAAGCTAACCATCAAGACTCGTTCCCGTGCAGGTGGCCCATACCCTCGTGTTTCACACGACTACGGTCATGGTTTACACTTCGTGTTATGATCGATGTAAATAAAACCGACAACGTTCGTATATCGAATGGCAATTCCATGTCTCAACTAATGTAAACACGCTGGCGTTGAAAGGGATTACTTGCACGTACACGATCCGGGGCTTCATGGATCGGACACACCTCAACAAAGACCACCTTCAGTGCTCCTTAGTCCGAGGGTAAAATAACTAAAATATACTCAAGAGACTAGATTGTAAAGGTGAATAAATTTGAGTTGGTTCTTTACATTCGTGCAGTTATTGCGCATGGCGTAATCTTCATAGTGTACCGGACGCATTTAAAGGACTAACGATGCCAAATGTAAAACGAAAGTTTGGGGAAATCCTCAAAAGGACTGTTTAGTAGTAGCGTTGTTTCCTCTGAGTCAGCGAGTAACATAATGGCCCCGAAAAAACAAAAGACTGCCGGTCATTCCGATCGGCCGACTCAGTTTGGCCCACTACATAGAGGGGAGGCCCACTTTTTCATGTTTTTGAAGTTCAATTTTAGACTTTTTTCACGATTTTTTTTTCGAGGCGAGTGGAAGTTAAGTAATTTTGAGAAATGATGGATAGATAAATGAATGTGTGCAAAGTGGAAATGACTCGAAAAACGGAAGGGGCGTGGAAAACGTGGGAAAGCATATTGGGAGTGTTGGACGAAAGGATTTACCTATATTGTGAGGCACTCCTATGACTAAGAAGTATTGGACGTCATGTGATAACATTGTTCTTGAGAGATGAAGAATTTAAGAAGTGCTCTGATTCATAATCAGAGCATAACCATCGTGACGACAATGCGGCGTCACTAGAGCACCGTGGCCCTGCCGAAATGCCTACAAATAACTTGGGCATACGTCCTCATCGGCTGCCAATTCACTTCATAGGTCAGCTTCTTCGTCTTTATTGTCATGCTATAGGGCAAAAATCGCCGGCTTTACTACTGCCCTATGGCTGACACGGAATGTTATAGAGAACTTTCATTTTCGGAAATGGTCTCCGCTATTGCCACGCATTCATTCCAGCGATGCTGAGAAGCATGGATGAAGGAGGAGTGCTCAGCGTCGATCAACCCTGTTAAGGTGCTCAGTATACGGAAACTTCAGCCATATTTACGTACCAGCACGTGAATGTTTATTACTATGTGAAGTACAAGTAGCAAGATCTAGCCCTCTCTCTTGCCCCCTTCAAAAATGACGAGGGTGGATCGTTGTTTAAATTATTTTAAAGGGATTATGGTGATGTAAGACGCTGAACAGCGTCACGTGAGTCCATTTATGAACTTGGAAATTTGACTTCCTAACCAAGACCTAGTACACTTGTGTGCCCCCTTAGACGGCCCTCTCAAACAGGATTAGAGCAATGATGGCGGAAGAAATTGACTGACATGAGCTCAATACAATTCCTGAAATTAGTGTATTCTAGTTGTGCATATCTTGTAGTCTCTCTAAGATTGGATAAATTTCTTAGAACAACGACTTTCGGCATCTTTGCCTCTTTCAGGGTCTTGATCTGAGGAATCTGAGAACAACTGCCTATGTCTGTAGAGTAAAGACAACTAAATCGTTCAAATTGTGGGCGTAAGACCTCATGGAAAACGAATGCACGGAGCAAACCGGAGGTATTTGGTCCTATGGAGATTTGACAGCAATGGTCTCCCGAACTGCAAAAATCTGTGAACCGGTTGTGACCTGTAACCTGTCGGTGGGCGCTAAATCATCCGGTAGTGGCCCATCGAGGGATTACCATCGCGTCAGGTTCCAAGTGCCGCAAGTAATTTCCAGATAATGGACACCACTTGTCCGTAGGCTGAATTAATTTCGTACTTTACATGGTAACCAGTATAGGCAAACGAGCAAGTGGTATGAGTATTTAATACCTAAATAAACAACAACAAATTCAGGATCTGGTATCTGTTACAATAATAAGCGCTGGAAGATTTTTCTGTGCATAGAACATTTGAACAAAAAAAGCTTGAAAAGAACGCAAGGAGGGATTTTTGATGTGATACATTTTGAAGTCCGTTACATTACACAATCCACAGCCAGTGGAAAAAATCTAAATGCAGGTGCTTGAAAAAAAGAAACGACAAACTCTAAGCATTACCTTATTCAGTTATCCTATACGAAAAGAGTTTTTGTCGCAGTTACAGTAGCGCTTAAAAGTCTGCGATGGAATACTTCTTCGACCGTAATTTTTTCCTGCATTATCAAATCAGTTCAAATTTTTGTACGTTTTAGAGACAAGCCTCCCTCACCTAATAGGGATATTACAGCTGAAGAGGAGGAAGAGTAAAAACGAAACAATTATTTCATCAGAAATTCCCAGGTATGACCAAATTTCATGCAAACTTAAAACTGTTGCAAAAAGCTTAGAATCCCACAGAACAATCGTCCTCTTCATGTAAAACACTAAGCAGCTTCAATACTCTGTTGGTTACCTTCCGGAGTAGCTGAAAACTTGACAGACCCATGTGTGGAATCCGTCATTAATTCACTACCTGTTGGGGAAACCACCTCAATTTTCGTCCAAATCTGGCGAGTTTCCCGTCCCTATTTCTGGCTCTTCTGTGACAAAGAATTCTCTATCCCTTTTCACAGTTTTTCTATAGTTTTCACAATTGAAAAAGTATTCCAACGAAGACTTTTGAGCGCTAGTCTACCTTGTTCAGTTTTCCTATCTGTTGACTTGTTGAGTCGTATGCGCGGTCATGGAAAGGAAATTATGAAGAAAGTAACAAATTGCTGTTTTGAACACGAGTATTATTTGGCATCAAGAGCAAAGGGAAGCGGGTACTCATAGTCGATCAATTCTTTTTCGGGATGCGCCGTGCATTCGGTTCCGGTTTGGGATCGCGTTCAAATACGTGTTGACCTATACTTTGACTCTCAGGCCACTCTGAATCTAGCACCAGTTGGACGGTGCAGAAATGATGCGTCTACATGATACATCTGAACTATTAAAACGTTCAAATGTTGTAGATGCCGAGTCGAGTTCTATAGAAGCTTATGAAGCTGTTATCAATCGGTTCCACGCACGGCAAAGATAGAACGGCTCCGATCCTTCGAATGAATTTTTCCCAATTTCCTCTTCTCGCAACCTCAGCATTTAAATTTCCTACTTCGAAAAAAAGCGCCTTAGAATACTCGAATTTAAAAAACTATAGGAAAAGTATACAAGGCTCCTGTGTGTTTTTGTCGTTCAGCACGCTTGACGTAGGTCTGATTATTTTTCAGGTAATCAACTGAGAGGTCTAAACATTGATTAACGATGGGGCTAATTTTTACTTTTTTCACATTCACTATACCCACCAGTGTCTTGAGCGCATACCGCTGACCTAATTGCTACCAAGAAAAGACGTAAATTCTCTGAAAATTTGGTAACATTGGAGCAGAAATTCGATTTATCAAATCTTGAAGAATTTCTGGGAAAGCTCTTGTTCCATATCAGTGCTTAGCACCTTCATCAGTCATTCATTATCACTTACAAAGCTACGCTTGCTGGAGCCCACGTCGCGAGAAAGAAATTCTCAGAGACTGTTCTTCACGCTGGAGATAATGGTATCTGGCCAAGTGGGTCGTGGAGTGCATGATGTCAGGTGTGCGCATATGCGCCTACGAGGAGGGACCATATGGTGTTAGCGAAGACAAAGTCAAGAGGGTCAATCCTCCGTAATGCTCTCCGTGAAGGATTCAGCAGAAAGTGTGAAGGTGAGCACAGGCGAGCAGCGCGAAATGGGATCTACATTTGATTATTATCCGATTCAATATATTTGAAGATGTGAAATTAAGTATTTCCTGTGGAAAAAAATTGTCCAGGTACAATAGAAACGATGCTCTCAACTTCTAATTGTCATATAATAAACACTATTACTGCGAAACAATTTTTCCAGTTGAAGGACTCAGTTTATATACTGTAATGGAGTGGTTGTACTGTAGCAACAAATGGTGCCGCGGTCCGTAGAGCAGATCTTGGATCAATTTAGGCCCACGCCAACTAAACCTTCCACCCTCATTGAAGTAGGACTATATAATTTGATACGCACTGAACTTCTGTTCCATTCTGCATCTAACCGGGAAAGGGTCCCAGGTCGTCATAACCATTGAACAAGGGATGTATGCGCCCAATTGCATTTTCGAACGCTGATCTACATCTACCTTCCGTATCTGGGAAGTGTTTCCCTAGACGGAGTTCCAAGCAAAAGAGAGCAGCAACATGGACGGGACTCACACTTAAAACTTCGTAGGATCGATCCCTTGTCGTGCTTGTTGTCTTGCTTTTCTTGGGAGTAGCTGTTAGCAGCCTACTTGGCTGTATTCCTGGAGAATTCGAAACGGTGTTGAGGGATCGATCCTACGACATCTCGCCTGTGAGTCCCGGTAATTAGCATTCCGCTTTTTTGACCCTTGCTCTGTTCAAATAATCGTTGAGCAAATTTGAAAGATAGACTTGGGATCAGCGTACGAAGTTTCATTCAGAGAGGTATGTCCCTTATTGAATGGCCATGGGACCTGGGATCTTTTCCTTCAGTTGGTATCGTGAGTGCAATCCGAAGTAACCCGGCCCACTCGATCTTTTTTATTTTATCGCAGTCGCACGATCCATGTGGACACGCTAAGTACTTTACTTGACTATAGCCCAAAATACATTCTCTTTTCTTTTTTTCGATTTTATGTGCTATGTGGTATATTTAATCAGACGACCCAAGAATTTCAGAAATGACTGGAAAACATAAAATTAAGGAAGTATTTATTTTATACAAGAAGAAACTCATGATTCGCAGAACTATTTTGATCAGAAACAGAAGAAACAGCAGTATGCCAGAAGCAAACTGTCACATAATAATAATAGTAATAATCCTAATTGGATTACGCGGTTTTTCCTGTGACGGTGGCCGTCGAAGGGCCAACGGGTGATGCTCGTGGATGACCACTTGACCGTGATTCGCTTCTTAAACAAATCCAATTCGGGTTGCGCTAATCGAAGCAAACCAATCCGGCATATGATCCCCTTAGCCTCAACGGAGGACGAGTATCAGAAAGGAGGAGCGGGAGAAGGCTCAGCAAACAAACAGAGAAAAACCAAATCATCAGCCATGATATTCGATATCTATAGGGGCCTGGTTTGGGTAAACAATTAGTGGAAAAGAACAATTGGTGGGTTTTTGGCAGGGTGTACAATCTGTAGGGAGAGCTAC
>KZ347267.1:34207-44287 GCA_002352805.1 Teladorsagia circumcincta | reverse complement strand
TTTAATTTAATCAAATCAAAAAATCCACCGTCCAATGAACGCGGCGCTGGAGCGGTGAGAATTACCAAGTTATCTCCTAGATTTATAAAAGCTTTGCTACGATTCGCGTGGTTGATGTGGGGTGAATGCTAGGAGCGTCGTATTGAAGGCAGAGAGATCCTGTAGGTCAAGTTTCTTCGGCCCATGACTCACCCTGGACAGGACCCTGAGTCTTTCCGAGTGAGAAATTCGGTTGCTCATTACTGTGCAAGTCAACTGTAATTCGAGGTGAAATTATTTGCCAAAAGGACGGCCCATGTTGGCCGAAAGGAGTGCTATTGTCCTATAAGCTACACGTCGATCATCGACCTTCAGGCACTTGGACCAACGATGGTTCGTTCTTCATTCAGAATCACACATATCGGCTTTAAATAAAAGAGTGCAGGCGACAAATCTTCTTTTTCTACATGAGTTATGGCGAACATGTGTTGCGGCTAGTTATCTGCCCACCTTTTCCCACATCACTCCTTCACCTTTGTAGACACCCCGAAGCGAATGTCCCTGTACTCTTCAACATTTAATCGCTATCTTAGATTCTTTCGAGGTAAAGCACTACTTCATCTCTACTTGCTTTTCTTGTAAGGAGTAATTTAGGTGTATTAGAACATCAAAATTAAAGTTGTGCTTATGTGCTGTGTAGAAATGCAGTCCATGATCTATGCCACTCCTCTGGCGCTATCCTTACTTTAGCTCACTCAGCTGCAGCATTTGCCTTCATTCTTCGTCATCGTCTACATAAACCATGGTCGCCTTCGCGACTCTACATGTACTCCACCGCTCTACGTAAACCTGTCAAAAGCTTCTGCAACCGCCCCTCCCTTTAACCCACCTAACAAGTAATAATAACGAGTGTATATTATGTAAGCACTACAGTGCGTTTCATAATTATGTGGTCACCCTCAAATTGTGCATATCCGAAACAAGCAGGGGACTGGGAACTTCTTTAGTATCACCAACTGATTGCTCACCATGAATAACCCCTATCGCAATTTCGGCAAATGCAGTTTTTTCTTCTAACTTTTTCATAATTTTTTTTTTCGGCTCTTGCAGAGCTCCATAATTATGAGGTCACTCCTAGAAAAAGAATGTTGCATTATCAAAAACTACAAATCTGACTGTGAAACTAAATACTCATTACAGACACATCCAAGAACTGAATTTCTGGAATGTTCGTATTCGTCTTTCGAAGAAAGGGCCAAATTTATGCCTTTTTGAAGCTCGGCTCCGTTCGTGATCCATTGCGAAGCAATTCGTAACCCCCCCCCGCTTCAATCGTGGATATTCAAGGAGCTTCCATATCTGCAATTATTTCACAAATCTGGTCACCCACAGTAGGTTGCTGTAGCAGACTAGAGAAGAGTTACAGAGAGAGTTCCAAACAGTACGTCCTCTCAAAATTACAGTCGCTCGCAATTTCTTGTTTCTGTCGCGGAAAATATGAACTGGAGAGCAGTGAAAAGAAGCAGCGACATTGTCAAGAAAGGGGCAGAGATGGTCCAAGGGCTTACTGACCATTGCGAGAAGGAACAACTTCATTCCGTAAAGTGGAATTCAGAGAGAGGTTGCACAAAGTTGAGCCTGCATCATAATGGCACAATTGGCTAGATAGTTCCAGTACAGTTGAAAATTTTTGAAAGAAGTGGTTATACAAACAGCTCCTTTGAATATAAATAAACACCTTTGCCGTGACTTGCGAAGGTGGCCGATTCGCTATAGCGCTCGCAGTTTCAGTGGAGGAATTGTGAATTTTTTCCATGAGCTGCATGATGGACTAAAAGGATTACCATACAGCCTTGCAAGGATATCTGACCGCTTTTTCGAGCCAATAACGTTGTCCACGCTATGTAGAGGTAAAGAATAGTAAAGTACCCAGGTAAGTCACTCAACCAGAAGCGGCAGTACTCCGAAACCCAGATGATCTGAAGAGGACATTCTGAAGATCTGGCCGCATTCTCATAGAATATCTCAGAGACATCTTCGTCATGGAGAATCATGCAGGTTAACGCCAGATAGGAACTACAAAAGAGCCGAAACAAGCAATCCCCGAAGCACGGAACCGAATAAGTGGTCAGCTGCCTCGGAACCTCAATTCCAGGGGGCCACGGAGATTATTTGTCGTTGCACTTGAGCAAGAAGGAACCATGGGTTAATAATCTTGTTGTGTATGTGTATCTTGTTGTGTGTATCATTAATCTTAGCTAATTCTGCTTTTTCTTCAAGTGACCTTATAATTATGAAACGGTGTAAAGATCGAAAAATGTTTATAAAAAAAGGAAAGCTGCTTTAGCCAAAGTAACCCTACAGGGGTTATTCATAGCAGACAATCTGCTGGAGATGGTGGAGAAATCCCAAGATGGCTGCTTTCCCCGGAAGTGCAGAATTTTGGGGTGACCTTAAGAAACGCTCTGTATAGTGGCGAGTGGCGAGTAAAGAGCAGCGAAGACCTACTTACCTGAATCTCCATCACGATCTACGAGAACAGTCTGCAGACACGGAAATATTTGTGAAAGACATGTCCATCATTACTCGCCGGTTAGCATCCCTTCCCTCCATAACGAGAGGCTAGGATGCGCCAAGTCGAGCGCGGGCGGTAGCGGAAACAGGAAAATCTGCTGTTGGACTCGATAGATGCTCGAACACAAGCACTGAAAAATTGACTTCATTTTTGCTTACAAAAGCAGAATGAGCTGCAGAACGCGAATATTACGTTTACATTGGGGTAGATGGCTTTCGCCCGCGCTGCAGGGCCATCGTTGTGGTATGTACGTGTTTGGCGCGGGTGCCTGTTCTGAGCACGTTTGCCGCAAACGAATTTGAATTTGTTTTTTCAAGTCCAACTATTTTTGGGGCAAGTTTTCAGCAATTCTGGCGATCCAACGTGTTTTGCCGCCCTTTGATGCCGGAATATGCGGCGCGAGTTCTGAGCATTTTAGCGTCAAAAAGATACCGTATTCGTGTTCCTTGGATCAAGCCACCTGTTCAAGTGAATATCTGGTGAGATACAGCGAAGAGAAATCTCGAGAAAAAATAAACGCCAATATTGAAAAGGTGGGCAGGACAGTAAAAAATAATAGTGCCCAATTTTTTATATTGGAGCGGTGCTCAATACAATTCGACCACCTTAGCGACCTGATATGAACGGCCCAAACACAAGATTATTCACAGAAATCAACTAAACTGCCGGGAAAATGTTCTTTCTATACAGTATTTTTATGAGTGGCGAATGGCAATTACTGTAGTGTTGCTCTCTGCGAAAATCCTCTGCTCAGTACAATTTATCCATGGATCGTACTTCAACTTACTTTACTTTTCCTTGACCCTTATTCACCCTGGTTACTACCTGCTTCCGAAGATGAATTAGTACGGGGACTGAACTTCTAGGATGAATTTGTGCTAATCATTAAGGCTGAAAGGAATAAGTGTATGAGCGAGATTTTATTGGATTAGAGTAAGTCTAACTCATATGGGGTATAAAGTTTAGCCAATTCATGTGCCGATTCATACATTCCTTAGTTTGATTGATTCTGTGTTCAAGTCGTAAGCACAGTACTTACTGAAGAAACTCGTCAATTTCGACTATTTATCCTTCAATTATGATGTTCTTCTTCAAGTCACCAAGCAATATGTCGGGAGGAAGGCTATAGTACATGCTTCATTTCCGTTTTAATATAACTAAAAGGAAACGCATGATTTATTCTGAAGACATTCTCTTGATTCATGTGTCAAACATTGATTTCGTTCTCTCCCGTTTTCAGCAAACTTAGCTACCTTGTTGAGTAACGTACTGCAATCCGCTCCGAATTAGTAACCTTGGTCACCCATTGCTGCCCCATAGTGGATCAAGAAGTGCACTATTTTTGTAATTAAAGTACTCTGTCCAGTAAGAAATGTTGTTTTTTCCGATCCATACCTGTGGCCAGGAAAACACTTGATTGTGTGCAACTTGTCCTTGCACGTTGCAGTGGCTACAAGTTTAGTTTTTGATTTAACATACCGCAAAGTCGAACACCTTCTCCACCGCTTTCTCCCTTCCTTTTCCGCCCGCAATTCCAACTCGGGAGATACGCCAAGGCCGCGCTTATCGCGCGACACTGCGAAATCGATATCGTATGCCCTAACTGGCGCAACTCTGCAACTTCGATATGTGTGCCTCCAACAGTTCGCTATTATAGTCGAGTTGCTCTCAATTAGCTTTTCTTCCATAGACTGGATAGATTAGCTCTGCAAAATATCCGCCTTACCGTTAGCAACCCACACCTGGTGAGGGTTTAGTGTACATCCATGGGGCAGTACGTTCCAAGGTAATGAGTTCTTATGGGATTACGAGTGCTTGCTTGCCATTGTGCCGTAAAGCTCATTTATTTAGATATTTATTTATTTCGTACGTACATTTGCCGCGCCGAGTTTAAGACAACAAGCAAACCAGTATGGTTAGTCGAGTGGATGGCAACCCGGTCATTTTTGCGAGCTATGCAAGCTACAGGATGGACAAAGATTCCGAGCAACTTATTTCCTTCATTATGGCATAGGTAGAAAGAGTCAAGCAGAACCATAGACAAGGTTGCCCCGTGAAGATAATGAATTCTTTCGAAACTGGAGTGACCAGGAGTGAAATCCATGTCTAATACCTGCCCCAGTCGGCAGTGGTGTCTCTATTGCCACCATAGGGGGTCATCGGAAGTGCATGTACTGTGTTTACCGACAGTCCTACTGTAACAGGCAAATCAGGTTAAGTCGCCGAGCTTCGTGTATTAGAGGGAGAAATTAAGGTTCGAGAGGTATCAAAAAATAATTAGTCTATCTAAGAACAACAGATCTGCCTGCCTTCTCAAGCCCCGAGATAAGAGTTCATGTGAATTATTTTAGAGATAGTGGCCATTTCATGATGGCTGAGCACAACAGCATCTTTCATGTGAGGCCGTGTAGCCTTCCATCATTATGTCCTTTTCACATGTTGTGCACTAAGCAGTTCATTGCAGTTGGAACCAGTCAAGGCCCTTAACTCCCCCATCCCCCTACCCATTGCAGAATGATTAGCTCTTGCCTTCAACTCACCATGAGATGATAGCGTTTCTGCCAATAATTGTGAAGAATAGCCCATTTTTTACATCAACTTATATCCCGTCGGTTGAAGAGCTGCGCACGCCACGTGTGATGTATCTTGCTGGAAAAGTTTCTGCGTAAAAGAAACGGTGATTGATGCGATTTCATCAATCATTCAACAGATTTTTGATAAAATTTGGAACGAATAACCATCCAGTGCTCTCCAGGCTATGTCGCTTGTGTTTTCAAAGCAAAACTCGTAATTCTCCGCGATTTTCATGGTGTTTACCTTCGATTTTCATTTTTTTTTCTTGCATTAGGATTATCAAAATAAGTTTATTACTGCTTTTCAATGAATTGCTTGTCACATGCTTCTCAACTGAATATGATTATTTATGAATCCATGTATCGCTGCAACGGTTACTCAACGGTAGCTCGTCCGAAGTCTTTTCAGAAGCAAGGCATGTTGGGTTTGTTTCTACCGCACAACGTGCGCGGAGTTTCTGAAGATTGTTAACATGCGCCGTAAATTGCGTGCGATTCGCATTAACTTGTAATGAAACTTCGTGAAGGATTGCTTACGATGGCCCTAGGAACGAAATTTCCTCTTGGGGAAATATCCCTGCTTGTCTACTCGTGCTGTCACTTTGCATGCACGAGCTAACGTTTACCCATTGTAGTGAATTGCGTTCAAATTACAATTCGTTACTGAATGCAATCATGAATAAAATGCAATATGTCTACCACCCATCAAAGTACATTTAGTTTAGAGTAAGTGTAAAGAATCTATCCATGTGCGGTGGGCAGAACCATTGGGTTTTGGTGCCTAAAACGCTTTGGGATGAGCCCTCCTTATGAGCTAGGGTGAATTCGTAAAAGGATAGGCGCATGCGTACTCGTTGAATGGCGTACTTATTGCGGACGTGGTACAGTGGTAAGTGACCCCGCTTACCTCAGGCCCGTTCAGTGTAGGGAACCGTGCGCCCCGGGGGCTGCTCAGGCCTACCAGGTTTCCTATTCCTCTACGGTCGATTAACCGGTATGAAGCTTATGTTGGGTATGAAAACTCTACATTGCATTGGTTACCTCCCCAATTCGTTGTTTAAGCCAGTTTGCATTTAACGCCATCATTTCGATTTGAATGAAATTACAATGCGTGGCGTATCCCGAAAGGATTGATCAGCAACGCTTTGTATTATTTTTTATCCATCCGAAATACGTAGTACTTACTGAGTGCTGAAAATGTTAACAACAACATTTTCCTCTTAATAGACAATGGAGCTTCTCGCTCATCAGCAGGCTGACGTAGCAAGTAGTGAGGCATTTTTCGTTAGTGACGCTGAAATGGTACGAACTCTCGCTGAACTTTAAACTCTTGTTAAATTAGAAGCGGTAGGCGAGTCCTGACATCCCATGATGGGAGGGTACACATCTCAAATGGAAATCTCATGAATAAATCAAATGAATCTCTCTACTTAATAACTGACCTCGTTGCGTCAAGCCTGTGCAGCCGAAGATGTTTATGTTGCTAGGCCGTTGCCTTTCTGCTCACGTCTCGTTCCATTCAAGTCCTCTCTTTCGCGCAAACCATTCTGCATCTCCAAGGCAAAGTTTGGGCTCAGACCAACCTAATAAGCCCTCATTGCGGCTAGAAGTGCAAAGTGCAACTGGAGAAGGCGCGCCACGTTCCTGCACCAAACGCGTCGCTAAGACACTAGGTGCTAGGGGCTTTGACACGCTCCACCAATTGCGACACGCTCCTCCCACCGCTCGATATTTTGTCTGCCTCGCATGTTGATCTGCTATGCTCTCTCCACTCGGATTGCTCTACCGCTTTCCGTGCTCACATTATCTCTCATCTCCTCGCCGGCCTTTTGAAGTTCTCTGCAGCGTAGAGCAAGAAGCTAGTATTTCCTTTGTAACCCGTCATTTTCCTTTTTCTTCCACTGGCGGTCCACGTCCCACCCCTAATTTCACATTTGAATTGAATACCCCATTAATTTAATACCGAATCTTGCCTTTCATGAAAAGAATTCGGCGCAGGTATTGTCAAGTGGGGGACCTAGGAGAGAGGTGCATCACTGTGCGGGCTGAGTCTATTGGAGAAGATGAACCCCAGGAAAAATGAAAGCTGACCCCCTCCCATAGTCCCCCTGATGTTTAGCTTTGAGGGTGCGGGGAAACTAGAAGGGGAAACGCCGGATGTTTAGTTAATCGCATAATAGTGCCCCATAGGTACATAAGCGCCTGAAATTCTTTTTTGGATCAGCATACCACGATTGTTTTGTCCGAACACAGAATTCAAGAGCTGCTATCGTCCCGCCTGTGGCGTGTGACGGTTCCATCCTTTGAGCATCAGCCAAAAAAAGAAATCCTACCAGTTATCGGTTTGAACACAACGTTCACTGAGGCACTCACGTTCTGTACTTAGTAACATTTAGAATTTCATGTGGCGGTTGAGTGCGTGAAGCATTTATAACAGCGACTGATTGATTAAATTACATATTCACTGATCAGTACCACAGTTCAATCTGCATTAGATTATTGAACTTACATACATACTCAAATCAGCGGTCAAAGAGTTGGCTTTTTGAGCATTTTCGTTTCTCGAAAAACGCTCTGAGATCGAAATTCTTCCTCAGAATGCCTAGAGTCTTTGCAAATAAAGAATTCCAAGCAACCAGATGCAAAGCATATCAATTTTTGAAGAGTACTTGTCAAGGGACAAAAAAGTGCTCTAAAAAACGTTTCTGCTGTGACTTTTGACCGCTACTGCTAATAAACCGGGTGATTTTTTTCTATCAAATTACATGAATCGCAATTATTTCTGATGAAAATTTCCCCACGAATTTATAGTTTCTCAAGTAACCATGCTTGTCGCAGGAAAGAAGAAATTAGCTAGAGAATTTATTCTGAGCTCAGTGGTAATTGGCAGTGGTAAATTTCAAAATTCGAGGGATTGAGCTTTCGGCAGTTATCAGCCTACTTTTGAGATGCACCATGTGCTCTGTTTCTATTCAGAATCGATACCATTCTAATTCGATTTGACCTGTGTAATGACATGCGGGGACGAGTTCTGAGGGCGAGCCGATAAAATTAGTGCAGGTAAAGCAGAACTAGAGAGAAACTTACTGTTTGCAGTCTCTCTTACGATCGTCTTATCATTTTTTCTAACGGAGAACATGGTTAGCTTCACACCTGACTGTGGCGTGGTAAGCGGTGAAACATGCCACTGCAATACCTTCGCTCTGATAGACGCTTACAAGGAGACAAAGAAAGCAGAGGCAATATATCTCAATGTTAGCTGATGATATTTCCGGCATGGCTCCATTCAGCGCATACGGGCTGCATCCTTCATACTGAGGAGTAGCAATGTTTTGCGCCATTTGTCATTGAATTACTGAAATTTTGTAAAAAAAATACCACAACCTAGATCATATGAGAGTCACGAAATTGTTCCCAGTGAACTCTCTGTGACTGCTATTAAAAGTGGGCTGCCAGTGTTTAAGGGACGACAAACGTCGCTGTCCATCATTACGCTGACTGAATTCCTCAGAGTAATCGCTTTTACTCAGCCTCCAACTCAAATCATTTGGTAGACGTTTATTGCTGGCAACTCTCCAGTGGCTATTCACCATTTCTCCGTTTTCTTTCACCTTCATAGCTCACCAGATTGCGAGTATCTTTTAGAAACCAAGAGAAATGGAATTGAAGTAATCTTCGACCTTCGGTTATCGTCCTAAGCCTGCTACTAATCAGGGCGGGTTTACCGTGGAACGAAGGCAGACGAGCTATTTCAAAACTGCACCTCATTAGCGGGCCAGCGATTTTTGCTTTCATGAAAGGGTTAGGTATCTTTTCTCTGTGGTGACCAGATATGCGTCAGGGTTAGGTATCTTTTCTCTGTGGTGACCAGATATGCGTCGAGTGCAGAGCACACAACACAAGTAAGGACAGCGACCGAATCTGATAACTAGATGTTCAGGTTGGCGGCTGATAGTTGGTAAATGACAGTTTTGATTACTTACAACTTGAGGAATACAACTGCAACCGGCAGTCATTTCATTTGGAAATATTTACATTTTGTGGAAGCCGGCGTCACTTGCATGGTGTGCATTCGACGCGCACCTGGCCGTCGGCGACAGAGGGTACGTACAGTGGGGGGGGGGGCAATAAAAAAAGACATTTTGCCCAAATGGATTTAATCGCACTCTGCTCAATTCAAAGCGAATGCATCCAACTCATAATTGAAGAGCACATTTCATTACCTAAGAAATTCATCATAGTGGCCACCTACGTGGACGGCATCATGAAAATTTGCCCTCGGAAACATGGAGCACTGTTCAAGCTGAATGGGTTCCTTGACGGATCGTGTACCATTACGACGGTTTCCTAAAGGCAGGTTCCGAAAGGGTTCGCATAGTTAGAGCTAATGTCCCCAGGACATTATCCTACACTGAATCGATCCAAGAAATTAGTAAGAGCTTCAGGCTGAAGCAGTTACTGTAGGCCACCTTGAGCTCGGCGACGATGACTGATGACGTCATATTCTGAAAACCGTGAGGGCAGTGAGGGAGGGCTCGCGTCCACTTATAGCGAGATATTCAGGGAATATTTTGCTGAAGAACTTCTGCCAACGACAGCAATCTCTGTAAAGAAAAAAAGGCCGATGTACGACATAGGCAAATTGTCCTTTTTTGCCCCCCCCCCCCTGTATACTGTGGATGCTGACGATTAGGAGAAGTACACGATTCAAAACACTAGTCAGAAATATACAATTTGCAAGTACGTGCCATTTCCCACAAGGAACCATGCCTTCCACTTGTATCAGATCTCTCTGGAGTGTTCAAGAGCCCTGATCTTCCTTTCAGAACAGAATAGGTGTGAGGTGCTCAGTGAATACTTTACCGATGCTTAATTTTTTTTGTATTTCCGGACAATATTCAGCTACATGAATTAGCTCCCGCTGAAGAAATGTGAGGGTTAGTTGCATTGAGT
>KZ347264.1:18671-32314 GCA_002352805.1 Teladorsagia circumcincta | reverse complement strand
AAGCTTGTTTATATAGTTATAGTTACTCGATTGATAATGTTGATTTACTTAAAAGCAGTGGTTGCAGTTTTGACGAAGTCACTGAACGCTCTTGGTGGAATGACCTCAAGGGTGGCTCTATGCATGCAAAGTCCATCGATGTGTCCAAGGACGTCATCAAAACATCTTGGCAATTCAGCCATCGTGGCCGCTGCCTTTATACCCTGTTTCCCTAGGTACCCAGAAAATTAGCTCTATGAGTCCCAGTAACTGAAGGATGAGCAAAAAACAGACGAAGTCGTGGTAGTAGATAAACTAAATTGCGCGACTTGAATAATTAATTGTTATAAAGTATAAAGTGAAATCATACTATGCTCTACATATTACTATATGTTGCTACGTCACAAATTTGCGCACAGACACAGACAAATAGCCCATGATAGTATTCGATACCAGAATTGTTAGCGTAATTGATCTCACAAGTATGGAGTATTATTCACCTGTTCGTTGGCACGAAGGTCACCGGCGAGGAAGCATCGTATCGGATTTTCTTGGGAAAAGTTTCGTCGACAATCCATATCAGAATCCCTCTCGAATGGCAAATAAGGCTTTTGTCCACTAAAGAGTGATTCTTGTTAACATAAGTACAGACGATCGTAACCCTCACGTTTTGCTTTGCAGAGGTTCTGCTGACAAGACAAGAGAAAGAAGGTCGTAGGGTAGGGAGAGGTGGAAAGGCCTGCCCATAATGAGATGCAAATACAATATCCGAGGCGCCCACAGACTCCGACTACTGATCTGGGACGGTAGTAAACCTCCCCTATGTCTGAGTTAATGTGTCGAGATCAGCTCAGAATAATCTCATGGTCAGGCAAGAGGTCTGAAGCCTTCTCAACACATTAACTCCAAATTAACATATAGTTAGCTCAGTACTCAAAAAAGCCATTTTAATTAGTAATTAAAAGTTTAACATGTAAACTTTACACCTTGAGGAGCAGAGAAAAGAAATAGCGTGTACTTGAGGATACGCAGAAGTCACGTTGACCCGTCAGTAAAAAGTGCTCCGAAGCACTTTTCGCTGGAGGGTTAACGTGTCAAACGTGGCTCCTGCGCATCCCAAAGCACACACTATTTCTTTCCTCTGCCAGCTTGACTAATTAGTAGTTAAGGCCATTGATTCTTTAGCGACTGCGGTGCACACACGTTAACACAGGTAACTCCGTTATCGCGCAAACGTAGGCCTTCCTATATGTACGGCTCCCTCATCCAAGAATTCAAGCGCTTGGTGGTGCAGTGGTAGTGCTGCGGCCTACGAACCTCTGGGTCAGGGGTTCAAATCCGGGCCACGAACGACCTTTGCAAGTAATGCGTGGAAGCTTGTGATTCACGGCAGGGTTGAGTCGCGATTATGTGTTTCCTTACTCTGTGATAAGAGCTCACAATCACCACTTCTAATTCCTAGTGAAGGCTAGATTACTTCCGTCCCTGCTTTCTACATTTGCTAAAACTCATTACGAAAGGGTACTAGCTTCTCCATGTAGGAAAAATGCATGGGAGAACCCCGAAATATTTACCATGCGTTTTAACAACTGAGGAGTGAGTCAGCTCGTTATGAAGGCCGTCCGGAGAGTCGCTCCACCGAAACTGCCTAACATTTGGCGATGCGGGTTCGGAAAACCAACATTTAAGGTTCCATCCCGTTTGGCTACTCCCTACTCGACAGCAATTAGATTCACCTAGGGAGAAAGGGTGACAGGGTATGTAAGTCCTGGAACAGCATTGCAATTTTTTTCATTTACGAATAAAATGCTCCTCCATTTCATGCGTCTCATTGTCAGATGTGGGCATCTATTCCACCAGAATGAACATCTTAGATCTCATAAAACTTTACAACCACCCCTCTCCTGCTGTTCCAGTAAGACCATTAATAAACTTGGATAAAAAAGGCCACAATCAGCATCCGACGACTTATTGAATGGCGTTCATAACTTAGTAGAAGGCCGTTCCGACTACCATTCTTCTCATGGTGAGGAGATCACGAGTTAACCAGGCAATCCACATCGACTTCTATCACTCTTAAGGAGGGTCTTTCGGGGCGACCCGCGCTTTTCAACACGGTTTCTCTCTTGTAGGAACACATGTTAGGAACATAAAACCATATTTCGTGTTCGCTACCAAAAAAGAAGTGTAAGGTACTGATGATGGTTCGATCCCGGTTGGGGACTGAATTTTGCATTTGGTTGGCGGATACTTGTTGACTTCAGAATGGTCTTTATCGTTAACATAACATCCGATTGTGGCATTCAGCCCCTATTGGCATCAACCTGTAGCCGCCAACCTTACCGCAAAAATTAGTCCCTAACGGGGATCAAACCATAAACAGTACCTTACACTTTATTTTCGTTACTGCCAAAGCCGTTTAGCGAAAACGAAACATGGTTCTGTGGTCCCAACATGCAGCCCTACATGTGCAAGAAACCGTTTTAGAAAAGCGCGGGTCGCCCTGAAAGACCCCCTTGTCAGTGCGAAACATTCACTCGGATGGCTCGGAAATTAGAAACAAGTTGACGAATTTTTCATTGTATCTCGCGCACATGAGCGGAGGGGGACAACCATTTCACGTGGGATTGCCATCAGGTCGACCCGGCGAATTGAAATGTGGTTCATACCGCTGCATTCGCCTTAAAATAGAAACCTAGGTACCTAAATAGAAACCTAGGAGGACCGCCATATCTACTGTATAGTTCGTAGAAAGAAATTGTGGAATCTTCTCCCACGCTATCTTACAAGACATACTAATCCTTACAGCTATTCTTTAAAAAGCCTCCATAAAGTAACAATGTCACGAAAGGTTTTAGCTATGTTGCCAAACAGGAGCGATACCACAGCCTCTGCGGTTTCCTAGAAACCAAAGTAGAGATTGGTCGAAGATCCCTCAACGGCTTGTCGAAGATTTTCGCCTGTCCAGTCGCTCCCGCACGGACTTCGCTATCGCCAACCGCGAGCCATCTCTGCTCTCCGCGCCTACACTCACTCTCGACACTACTCTCGCACAGTAGAGAGCGACGGTCGAAGAATTGCTGGACCGTTGCTCACTCTGCTAGAAACTCTTCCAGCAGATACGGAAAGCTCCCTAAGCTTGCTACTCTGAGGAGAATGCGACGCTATACGCAACCATACAGGTAGCTGGGTCGGCCTGATTACCTTATCTTGTTATTAGCTTGCCTTACAGTTAATTTCACCTTTCTGGGATCGACAAGGCCAAAATTCATTATCCGACTTGCTAGTGACTCCATTACAACCATTATTCACACTTACGTCGATACGATGTCGAACCGCAGCAGGCCGTGATCACCGAACAGATCCCGAAGTTCAAGTGCTTGCACTTCCGTGCTACCATAGACCATTGAGGCATCCAAATAGGAAGTGATCTGAATTTTATCAATATATTAGGTGTTTCAAAAAGTTCTGTCGTTTTCCGACACTCCACATTTAGTTGCTTGATTTTTCTTCAAATTCAAAGAAATCGCTACTGATGTGGATAATATTTTGGAGAGCTTCTCTCGCTCTATCCAACGCATAGCTCAATTTTTATTAGAACACTTTCTTGTGATTTTTTACAAAGGTTTGAATGCGATGTACTCGGGAGGCGAGTTGGCATGATTTCCTTTTTCTAGCTTTAAATAGAACTGAAAGCATCTGGAGCAGGTCAAGATATTACCATACACTTGGCTTAGATTGGCGCAAAATATGCCACATAGCAGTAATTCAAAAAGCCATTGTAGCGAAAGCGAGAGCCTTAGGTATGATGAAAGTGGTGGTCTGACAGTGGACTTTGCTATCCGTTAGCCAAAAAATCTGATCGGAGCACTCGTGCGCAGGACTATTGAGGAGGTTTTACCCAACCTGGGCGTATATGGGTTGTGGAGCCAAGTTACACGGAAGTAGCTGAAAACTCCAAAAAACTTGATAAGGGCATGCCGCGACTCATCCCTGACAGGTGTGCACATCACACAACCAACCCTGAACAATTTCAACCAGCTGGGCTACGGATCAGTGCTCCAACCATCTTGCTCGTTAGACCCTTTGCCTACTATGAACCATTTTTTCGATGACCTCGATAGCTCCCTTAAAGAGAAATGCTTCAAAAGCCAACATGATGCTGGAACGACCTCCCCTCAATTCATCGCCTCCAGAGCTCTAGCAATCTGAACGAACGTACTCATTGAAACGATTACTTATAGAGAAAGGCTCGCGCATTTGAATGTTTTTTATTTCAACTTGACAGGCTTGGTTTTAGCCGAGATACATGCATTTGAAGTTCGGGGTCGAAAAACGACAGAACTTTCTGAAACACCTAATATTATCGTCCAATAGCAAAAGAGAGCTGTGAGTACAAGGCGAGAACACATTAGGATGAGGCGGAGCAGTACTGAAAGCTGCTTCTTGAATTATTGTCGCGCAAGAAAACCGCATGCGACTCGCCGCAAATAAGCGTGTCGCCGCGCTGTGACCTAGTACTACGATCTATGGGGGATGCTAATGAACATAACAATTGTATGCCAATAATCACTCACAATGTTCATCTGGTCTCTGTATGTCACACGTTGGAAGATCAGCGACGTCTCTCCACTACCGCATACCGCACCACTGCGCTCGAATTCAATGCATGGATACTTTTGATGCCTGAATAACACAATTTTATTAATCGGTTGTAATAAGCACCACGGCAAGAAACTGTGCGTTGTCTGAAAAGCTCGTGAAAAGGATAGAAGTGCACTGATGAGCACCGATAAATCTTTTTAAGATTCACCATGCATTCAACTTCTATTCAGAATAGTATGGGGATATCAGTGCGGTTCCTGCGTAGACTATGGCAACGCCAATGTGCGCACCAGAAACCCAACCAATATTTAGAATCCACTTTCCAGGAGAACACTGGTTGTGCTGCAACGGTGGTAAACGTGGGGTTCCCATTAGCATGGGCAGATTCAGATTCCTCAAAGGCCTCAGTCACCAACGCCTGTGAAAACCTCGAGCTTTTCAACCCTCGACACTTCATTTTTCTTTCCTGAATCATTTTCGGATGCCCCTTCTCAAATACTCTCCACTAATGATCAAATCTCTCGCCCTTAATGTCACCCGACTATCACTAAATAGAACAGAGCGCTTACAAGACCCACCTGAGTAAGTCATATTCACAACATAGCATTTAAATCCGCTCCCGTCAATTTCGACGAAAACTTCAGACTAGGTGCGGAACAGAACAGAAATTCTGCTGCGTTACGGTCCCGCAATAGGCAGCGCGCGCTTTGCGTTCTTACTATTGCGCAAAATTCTGCAGTGGGAGCTTCGTGGTGGAACATTTGCTGGAGCAAAACCGGGTTCTTGTCAGGTTCGACCGTCTGTTGGGAAAAGTACCGCGGGGAGTGCTTGCGTTGCGATTTTGAGAGGAAGGGTCGTACAGAATGGCGAAGGTCAAAGGGTGAAAAGGGTGTATTTGAGGAAGCTGAAGTAGTTGTGGTCGCGAGAGTTTTGAAATGAGAGGGATTTTTGGACGGGTTTTTACCGCGTATGAGGAATCGTATGAAACATGCGTGAAACAGAAAAAAATTGGAGGATCTGCCGTTCCTTGGTAAATATTCCCCTAATTACCCCTCGACCTCCCGCTCGAAGACCACTTTGGATGAAAAGTGGGTGGGGGGGGGGAGGGAGTTGAGCTGTGGCGACTGGTCTTACATAATACAGTAATATCTATTGTTAAAATCAATTTGCTGTAGAAGTTGCCACCATTTTGGTGGAGAATGGTGGAGGGTTGGAGGAAGGGTTATTTCGGGGAATTCAAAGGCCGATGGTGGTGGTGAGAGGTCTCATCGAAACCTCCCCCCCCCAGCCTTCTTGAAAAAGAGCTCGTGAAACTTTTCAAAATGTATCAACGCTAGGGTTGCCTGGTTCTCGTGCATCTTCTTAACTACAACTTTCTCTCAAAATGTCCGCATACAGCTATTTGTTGATACATAAGATGTTGCATCTCGAGCTGAGCGAGAGAGAATTACTTCAAAATTCATGATTGAAAAAAGACTCACACTCCAGTGTGCAGTTTCGGATCATTTGGAGACAACGGTATGTTGAAGCAAGGATCGAGATTCTCACACGTCCTATTACAAACAGCTCCGGACGAATAACTCTGCCTGGACAGCGCCGTAGCGGTGTGAGTGAGATCATGATCTGAAATTAAACAAATTAGTGCGCCGTTATCCCGGGCGTCCATCGTACGTCACTTCGCGGCAACGCGCGCATTTGCAATGTGCCGCGTGCGGTGCACTTGCGCGGCAGTTGATACCAGTCATATGTCTCTCACGCTCATTCGCTTTATCCAAAAACATGCTACCTCGCCATTTCCTTGCCTCAGCAGGCTCAAAAGCGGAGTAAACACCACGATCCAATAGCCGCGGAAATACTCAGCGCGCAGCGCGTGGAAAGTGACCGCGTCCCCGAGCCGTGACTTAGTATGACCCATCCAAATATGTTCGTTATGCATGCCTGACTCACCTACGAATTGACCCCACTGCATTACCATAGCAGAGAGGTACGAATGTGGTGTGATGGTCTCAGTGGCCACGAGTAGTCGTGAGACCTGAATTAGGTAAAACACGAGTGCAAAAGATTTAACAAATTGAAGGCGGAAACTGGCTTCCAGAGATACTTCAAAGTAAATATCAACAATAAACATTAGCAGGGCCAATTAAGTTGTGCAGCACTTGAGGTTACCTATTTTCTTTCTCTTTAGGAACCTGCTCTTGCCATCCCTTTCCCAAAAGCCCTGTAGGCTCGTCCGATGGAGGAGGGAGAGAGTATGCAGTGCGGAAACAACGAAAATCTCCAAATTTTCCATGACTACGTTGAAAAAAGGCCTCTTACTATTCTCTGGTATTAACTTCTCTAAATCTTAACATTAGAGGTCCGACCTGAAACTGGGAGCCAATACAAGGCAGAAAAGACCGAATATCTTGAATCTGAAAATGCCGCTTTTCAAGTTCTAGAAACTTGGGTGTTGTTGCTCTGCCTGAAGAAATAAACTAGTTCATTCCTAAGAAGAAGGGGCTGGAATGCCTCAAACATACAACTGAGGGCGTGAGAATTTTCTGGAAAGACGTGCAAGAATTCTTGAGAAATTTCTATGGAAATTGTGAGAGTCCCTCGTGAATTTTATGGAAGTTAACCTCTGCCGTTTCTATTGTATAAGATGCCCCGATTCGAGGGATGGATAAGGCAGTGGGACCCAAAGACAGAGGTGTAACATTGATCCGACAGTTCCTATGAGCCCAATTTCGGGAGTGTGGCTCACGCTCGCTTCAGCTTATCCTGCTTCTCACATAGAAGTAGACAGTTTCGGACTTTCTCATTGTCCAACGGCAGTCAAGGTAACGAACGTAATGGTAACGTGACCCACTATAGAATTCTTTAAATTCCTGTTGAAGACCGAGGCGGGACTGCCGTAGCTAATACCTCTTGGCTCTCATTCATTGACAACATGAAAATCACAAAAATGGAGTCAAGTATGAAGAAGAAGGGCTTAAAGGGTCTCAGTAGCAGGAAATGACCCGACCTCAACATTGGAAGAGATCATTCTGATAATAAGAAAGGAAGCGTGCCGCTGTAATAAATGCTTTCAATTCATAGAAAAAAAACTGTGGACTGAAAATACTTCAGTTCCAGATAAAACGAGGCGAGATGTACGCTAAAAGGGAAAGCAACACAGGGGTTGTTGTGAATATTATAAATTTAGCGATAACTCAAAACAATTCTCACATCACGCGGGTTTGGTTTTGGATATCCATAGTAGAGTCGGCCTCTTTCCCATCCAACCGGTGTGCTGAAGCCGTTCTCATAGATTGGCGGCAGAAGTCGTAGTAGCGGCATCTGTGACACACCCCACATCGGATGATCGAAATTGTTGCATTGACCGTCGTAGGATCTGTGATTAGAAGTAAACAGTTGATATCGGTCACCACAAGGGGGGGGGGGGTCACTCAGCCCGGAACACGCATGAGTGAAAGCTCATGCTGCAAAAACAAACAATGTCCTTCATTAGCGAGGCTGTTGGAAGAAACAATTCAGATAAAATGTTTGAAGGATTAAGGGAAACACTTTATCAAAGTTTCAGTAGGATTATATTAGTGCTAAAAGTAAGCAAAAGACCCTTTTTTGTTATCCCCACCCCCGCACATCCTATATAACCCCTCAGCTTATTGTAAGTGTCTACTTACCTGTATTTGTTGTGGAAACATAGATCATTGCATGAGCTTTTGAACTGTCCAGTTTGACAGCCAGACAGCTCCATCAGAGTTTGTACGTGAGACGGGGCCAGTACGGCCTCGTAAGAAACATTTGTCGGTGCTAGTTTATCTACCGGTAGGCGAAGTCCTGAAGTGATGCGTCATCTTGAAAAAGAAAAGAAACAGAATTATGAAACAATGTATTTTTTACTGAATGGAAGATACGGAATTCAATAATTCAAGCAAAAAAATAACAGCATAATTTTAACGAAGTAAAAGTGGACATGGAAAATTGAAATAAACGGTCGCGAAACAAACCTCTTTGAATGTGTTCATGGACGAGTCTGACGCTTTCCTCGTAGATGTCACGTGCTTTACTCAGCTCTACAGCCTAAAATTGGATCGCACATATCTGAATTGCTTTCGTTCATAGAACAGGAGATATATTCGATCTCGTCGAACACTCGTTTACAATATATTTCAGAAGCAAGTGATATTCCGAGGAGACCGAAGCACTCATAAGCAAGTTCATGCTTGAATTCCTCATCCCGCAGTTGAAATTTCATCATGTACTCGAGTGAGAAAGTGGTCTTGATGAGAATGGCGCTGCTTTCCAAGCGCGTGATCCAGGGATCAAGTCCTACGCCGACGATACTTACCAAGGCTCTATCGCTGTTATAGATCATTTCGTGCCAGACCAGAGATACGACCATCACTTGTATACCAGCTGCCCCAAATCTCGTGCAAAGTGCCATCACCGCACCAAATGGAAGTAGAATGCGCGGCGTATCCCGAAAGCCAGAGGTTAATTGATACCACATGACTTACTTATTGTCCACGTAGCGATCCCGGAATTGCGGGAACTTGCTTAACCCTTTGACGACCGCACGGCCCGCTGGCGGGCCACACCTAATCGTTTGAGTGGGACTGTATGGCCCCCGGTGGGTCACTGCAGAACATTCGTGGACAATCGCCTATTTTGATAACTTTCCAAATCTCAAGCAATGATCAGCTACGCACCTCATTCGCAAAACCACACGCAGAGTGCTTCGGAAAAACTTATGCATGAGGTAAAAAGAAAATAAAAACACTCAAAATGGGGCCACGGCTGCGTCTCAGGAAAGATACGAGCGGTCCTTCCAGACACGTTTAGAGCGGGCGGTCGACATAGGGTTGATGTGAACGATACCCACCTATCTTTGCGTAGAGGGAAGAGTTCACATTTCACCGATTTCGAGAACCAAATACAAGTAGCGTGAAACACTGTGTCTCAATCATCAGAAAACTTAAGTCGTATAAAATCGTCATAATTGTATTACGGAGCCGTACCCCATTCAGATAAATTTTTTAGCCAAGGAAAATTAGGAACTGCAGAGGCATTGCTACCGGCTGTTGGTGTTGTGCTATCCATCAGAGATCTGAACCCTGCTGGCCAAACAAATCCTTCAAGGGTCGGATAATTGCCATCACATTTTTTCATCATATTTTTGGCAAAGCCACATCTTATGACAAGAGCTGCGGTCGTTCTGCGTGGATCACTTTCACAAAGGTCAGATATAGCAAATAGTACGATTATCAGGCCGAAGCCGAGAGTTCCTTCTTTACGAAGCAGCTGTTCGATACTAACTTGTTGATTTTCTGTCTACTTTTGAAAATATGAAAGTTAAAGGAGTGAACTCGACGAAAGTCCCACCTGTGCCGGAATTGAAAATCGGAACAGCCTTTTCAGATCTTCTGGATTAGAGACGCGATCTTGTGATAACTGGATACGTGTGTTATCTACGGCCCTGAAAGTCATGCCAGTAAGAAACCAATATCTCAAAATATTCTTAATAGCAGGGCGGATAACGATTGAGGAATTCGTCGACCATGGCTCTCTACTGTGCGAGAGTAGTGTCGAAAGTGAATCTACGCGCGGAGAGCACAGACGGCTCGCTGGTGGCGATAGTGAATACACGCGCTGGAGAGTGTGATTGAACAGGCGGAATCCCTCGATAAGCCGTTCTGTCTCCGCAACCGATTTTCACCCTGCTCAATAGTAATTTACTGAATATTAGTAATTTACTGGATTTTCAGAAACAAAAGAAAAATGAAAAGTTTCATAATTAAATAAATAAGGATAGAAAATAATAATAGTAATGATGGCAACGATATAATTCGAAAATAAATAGAGATTCAGGCTGAATTTGAAAAAGAGTGAAATTAAAGAACTCGATCGTGGCAAAGTGCAATCCATGATCGCGCCCTTTATATTATTATTTCTCATTATTCACAGGATCTTTCACAAATATAATTGCATCTGATTTTTCACAAAAAAGGATTTTCATAATCCAAGTTCAAAATATAAAATAGGGGAAATTCACTTGAACAAATTACCTGTTCACATTATCTCTAGCCTGTGTGGAGATTGACCTGAGCGTGGCATCGTCAATGAATGCGTCCACCTGAAAAGTCGAAACATTTTGTTGGCAAGAAAAACTTCGAGAGACTTTCCAAAGAAAAGGCTCAGAAGAAAAGTGAGGAGAAACTTGGAAAATTCACAGTTCGTCCGAAATCCCCGTCGACTGTGAGTTTCGCGTCAGCCATCATAGCTCCAACACTATTACCAGCCATACACGAATAAACACCATCGTCTTGACGGGTGACTTTTGTGACTGTCAACTCACTACCGTCATCTGAAACCTGAACACCAGCTACTTAATAAAGTGGTAAATATTACGTAGCAATAACACGATCTATAGCGAAAAAAGCTGAAGCTGTAAAATCCGGAAGAGGGGGGTGGCACAGAGAAAATGGCTTCATTCAGACAAAAGGGCTCCTTAGGTGGCCAAGGTGAGGTTTCAAAAATAACTACAGCGAAATCACATACCATGAACCGTCCTTTGATGTGTGGAATGATTGAACCCTCGTAGAACCACGTAATTTCCGGTTTAGGAACTCCACGAGCTCTGCAGGTGAAAGTAACCTAAACTACGAACGCGTATTTTTGTCAATAGTTCTGCTTAATCCTAGCTTTATTGAATTAACTTTCGAATTTCAAACAGAATACATTGAGGGTCTTAAAATGCATGCATGTGAGCCTTGGCGTCGCCAAAGTGCTAGCATGCATGCATCACCCTTTGCTAAACTTTACTCCATTCCGGTACTATTCTTCGTAAAATAAAGAGCTATGTAGTATAGCTACGATAAGAAAGGGATACAGCTATGCATAATATAGATGATGTATGTCACCGGCGATGTCTTCTGAGGGAAAGTCAATCGATCTTGCGTGATCAGGTCAAGGTGGTGAAATGAACTCACAACACGATTTTATTTATTTAAGACCTTTGACTATACTTGAAAATTGTATTCACCTGCTGCCCCAGCTTGACCGTTTGCTGAGCAGGACCGTCGTAAATATTAGGTGGGACACTGAAATTGAAATCAGTTGTAGCCAAGATAAGAAGTGGGATCAAATGATGGAACCAACCTGCTCACTAAATGGAGCCGAGCGGTGTGTTCGATTCTGCCATGTATATTGGACGCCATGCAAGTGTAGCTGAAATCAGAACTTCTACCTAACTCTTTCAATTCGAATGTATAAGATTACGGTAGTATTATAATAGCGAGAACATAAAGCCTCAGTGTGATTATAAACGGTAGCGGTCAAAATTCGTGTCGGGCTACAATACATGCGCCACGCATTTCGCCTTATGAAATAATTTCAGGTACATGTCAGTGCTCTCATTCCTTTACAAGAACTTGTACCCAGAGGAATGCAGGAGCTTATAACCTGAACGATATTTGGTTCAAGGTCTCCCCTCATTGCCAGACCTGCACGAGCTAAGGTACGTAGCATCACCTGCCCTGAAAATGACGGTATATATCTCTCCTAGAATTCCGCATAAGGGAGCTGGAAGAAATTGAACTGATGAGCTCAATTCAAACTTCAATTTTGCCAAAGAAGAAGTGTTCGGCGAGAATGGGAAGGCATCGACGAGCCAAAAGTTGCGCACAAGAAGGAGGGGGAACTTCTGAAAAATGTTGAGCTGTCAAAGGACGACGGGCTCACGAAGAGAGGATTCCAAATAAATTCATCCTCTTTCCGATGTGATGAAGCGTATTGTTATGGAGAAATGCCTAACAAAAGCAGCGATCATAATAGGTTTCAGAGGGTTTACACGGGGCGTGCGGTGCTCAATGGTACGTCTGTGGCGAAAAAAAAAGCAGAAAATTCCGTCAAGAAAGTATACCCTTTTTTCGGTCGTTGATCTTCGCTCGGAGACGGGCAGCGGCTAAGATGGCGGATTCATGGACGAGTTTAATGCAACGCGATTGGTGGCACCATGTCAATCCATGCTCCATTCGTGTTAAAGGAGGGCTCCACGGTAAGAATGAAGGTCGAAGAAGGGAGAAATTGCTTAGTGGGGAGAACGGCGGACTTTTTGAGGGTTGGACAGACACGCAATCGTCAGCGGAAGATTTGACCTCGGAGAGCTAGCATGGCTCAATCTTGGCGGGTCCGACTGTCTCCGCCCACCGCCTATCTAGTCACTCGCCACAGGTCTATACGCGCCGAGTGATTAGATAGCAGAGAGAGTGTTATATTGAAGAGGGAACAACGATTGGAGTCGCATCAATGCCGAGATCAAGTGGAAAGGAAAAAGTCCCATTCCTTGGGTTCTACGCCATTTCTCATGGTTTTTCCTTCTTTCAGGTACCACCCACAATCCCTAACTTAATTTGGAATGGGATGCTTTTTATCGTAAATTCTGCCTTTAATCCAGTTGTGCCGTTGCTGGCAACACAGCTCACCCAAATCACCAACTGAGGTAGTGGGAAGATCGCTCTCGAGAAGGAGTTTTTTCAGAGTCCTGCTCCACAACCAACGCATCTTTCGTCGTGGAAGTGCCACACCTGGCTTCCATGGCAGCCAAGAAACTGCTCCGTGTGGCGCACATACTTCCCGATGTGCTCCCTCCCTATAGTAATCGCTTCCTTCAAGAGATTCCTATCCTACCGACTGCCTACGATCACCGTGTGAGGTATTGTGTATTTAGCCTGTATAACAACTGGGATGGCCAACCAATGATCATCGTAGAACTTCGTTCCGCACAGACTAGCTTTGCGCCAAACAGTCCAGGGGTGTTTTGCGCTTGTTGAGGTAATATAAAAGTAAAACCAATAAGATCAAACGAAGAAAGTTTTCTGCCTTTGTTGCGCATGACCTCATTCTTATACCGAAGCCCAACACGTAATAACACTTGACGCCAAGGCAAATGCATGGCACAACCCGGAGATTCTTCATGCCGAGAAAGTCTTGCACTAATTAGAAAATCACAACGATAAAAACTGAACCTTCCAACATCGTTTTCCAAGAACGGGTAAATTTTGAGGACAGAGTTC
>KZ347261.1:18499-29333 GCA_002352805.1 Teladorsagia circumcincta | reverse complement strand
TTGCAGAGCATCTTCTACATAGACATCATAGTCAATTCCGACCATTTTATATGCCTGAACAGGCGTCTAATTGAGAGGAATTTTTAGTAAACAGGCCACTTCTGTGAGCATTTTGTCATCTCAATGAACTTACTTAAGTTAGCCCCTACGGAAGTATGTTTTCCTTGTGAGGTTCCAAAAACGCACCTCATGAGACAAAGCGGCATACATAGTTGCCGCGGCGGCGGCGCCCGCGAAATCGATTATGTCCCAGGCGGCGGAAAAAGCCAAAACGCGCTATGTCGTCAACGTGTTAATCAACTTTTCACAATAAATTCAAATTTTCAGATCGATTGGACTCATCAGAGAGTATTCGACATTTTCCATGAGTTTATACTGATTCCATAGTAAAAAAAAGAATTCTCTCCCAATTGAGTAGCGTTTAAAGCTTTCTACTGCGAAAAGAATAGAGCTGACTTCAATAAATTGTAAATTCAATTTCTTTGGGAAAATAGGGAAATCATCAATAAAATCGCAACTGAACTCAAGATTTGTAGATTAAAAAAATTCAAAATAAAAACTGTGATCGATAGACAAGTGAGAAAAGCCCTATTCGCGAGAAGTTCAGCTACTTGTTCAGCGAATGTGAGAAGGAGGGAACAAGACAAAGAACTGACATCTACTGTAAACAGACGAGCTACGGCAAACATGTTTCCTGCAACACTTTTGAGTCGAGACTTGAATAGCACCAGGCAAAAACGTAGATTTCTTCGAATCGAGCGCAAAATCGCACCTTACGATTAATAGATGAAGTTTGAGTTTGAAATAGAAATTTTAATTTTAGTCGATTTTTGTAGCACCCACCGTGAAGAAGATTCTCTGGCAGCTGTTGTGCAGTCTGTTATGGTTCGATGCCCTATAGAAATTTTGAGGAATTCATTTTTGCAAAGCGCGAAGGAACCACTAGGCAGATCTTATTCAGGAATCTCGGGGTGGTGAAGTTTTTTTAGGTTCCCGGCACCTTGTGGACTGCTAGCAGGGCCACAACTGCCCTTCAGCTACTTTCTGCGACCGTGCTAGCTTGCTTTGCCAGATTTCCAGATATCCTTGTAATTCCTGGCCTCATCTCTTCGTAAAATTAATATAAGAAGAGTAAATAATTAATCATGTAGTATAGGTAAATCACCAATAAACACATCATAAACAACCAAAAAACGAATGATTAAACATACATCGAAGTAAAACAGAAATGGCCATAAAAGTATTCAAAATTCTATGTGCGTGAAGCTCTAATTACCTTTGATTTTATCAACAACAAAACGCTAATACGAAGCAGGTTGTCATAAAATAAAAAATCACATATATGTAATTCTAGTATCTAATTAAAAAATCAGTGGTTGCTACATAGTTGAAGGAGAATTCCGCAATAAGTTCGAAGGTCGAAGAAGGAGAAGCATACTTACCATTAGTCGGAAGGATAACGAGCTTTTCAAGGGTGCACAATGCGCGTTCTACAGCGAAGGGTATGCCCGGCTGCCTAGCATAGCCATACCCGCCCCGCTCGTGCCGCTGCCCGCCCACCCTTTCGCCGTCTGATTTTAGCTTTTTAGGAGGGAGTGCAGCGCCCAAGAGCCCCTTTGATAAAAGTCGCGCAATGTGAAATGAACGGGCAATGAAGGGGCCCATTGCCCGGGATCTGGGCCACTTCACATGCTTTGTTCCTATCTCTGATTACTAATCACCTCTACCTTGATTTCTAATTGGCTGCTCTTCATGGTAACCTCAGCTTGAGAGCAAAGTAAATGAGTTTAACTAACACTGGGCTGCTGATAAGCACTGGAAGTACTGCCTAATCTGGTTTGCATTTTTGCAGCCCTTAAAAAAGACTTCGGCGCGTGTGGTTCTGAAATCACAGGTTGAGGGTGACCATCTTCTCGGACTTTTGTGTCTCACTGGCCTTCTATTGACCAAAAATTGGCCCGCAGCTGCTGATGGTCTCGTTTCTGCGGAAGATCTTTGGACTTTGGCTACATCTTTCGGAATATTGAATTATCACGAGCATCAGCTGCTAGTCACGTAAAAATCCATGGAAAGTCGATTTTCTTCTCAAAAATTACTATGGGAGGTGAAGGTTAATTGATAGGGACGTTTCATAAAGCTTCCAAAAGCTCAGTTGGGCTCTACTGTCAATTAAGGAGCCCTTTAGGTTTATTCAAGTCCCTGCAGCCGCTCCCCACCACTGCCATTGGTGGAAACCAACATTTAGAACAAGCGGGGGTGTCTGGGATCCTGAAAATTCTATGTGAGATAAAATCAGATAAACAAACTGTTATACAGAGGGATTGCCTATGAATCTAGCGCTTTACTACCCGATTAAGACACTCGCAAAGTCAGCGAAATCTGCCAGCTGCTTATACCAGCTGTGAGCGTTCGGCTGAACATGTGCGACTTCTGGTTCACTGCATAGTAACAAAAACTTGTTATTTGCCTAGTTTAGGGTTGAGGCATGATCAAAAGAAACAACAGAATGGTGTTATGAAGAAACTGAGGAAGGCCGGTTGGTTTAGTATGGCTTGTACACCTTCCAGAATGCGCCATGACGTGGCCGCTAAAAAGCAAAGCATTGAGCAAAAAAGGTGGGAGAATCCGCCTGATTGAAAGGTCGGAGGGGCGCGAGATTTTGAGAAGACGGTTCGGGATCGAATTGGTGTGGTAGTTTGTTCAAAAATTAGACAAGAAGTGCTATGAGGAAGTAAATGGGGAGAAAGCTCAAAACACTACGAAAACACTGAAATTTCCCTGGGGGAGGATTCCCCAAAAATTTTCCCGAAATTTCCCCCCTGGTAGGCACACAGATACAGCGCTGCGATAAGAGAGAAAACCGTGAGAGCACGTCGGAAGCGAGAGGGTGCAGGTATCGCAAATGCCGCGATTGGTAAGAATGGCGGCGGTCACAGCGGTCAAGCGAAGGTAATAGCTCCCCTGTCGCGCGTTTTGAAGTCGAGAGAGTAACCAGGGTTAACCGTCACGTTCGAACATTTTGGAGATTTTTGCGACCCCCCTGTCGAAGGGGGTCCCAGTTGCGACCCCCTTGCAGGGCCCAACCGTGACGTTTGCCACCCTCCCCTTCCTCACCTCAACCACCAACACGCTTCTATAGTGTTTAGCTCCAATATCCGTCGACTCCGCCCACTTTTTCTCCAAAAATGCTGGGGGGTATACACGCGCACTGAAACGGCAAATTCATCACGCGACCCCCTACTCCCAAAACCACTAATGCGACCCCCTTCCCGGCCCGTGACCAAAATGCGACCCCCTCCCTTCAATCGACCGGTCCTACAATCATGAAGGAAAGAATTCTTTTGAGCATCTTATCGCGACCCATGCCTTAAGGGCACTACAGATAGCTATTGTCTTCGAGCTGTTTATCATCTAGACTATAATTATTAGGTACCGTGACAATTCTTTTTGGAATCTGCCAGGTATTCGCCGACCATCGGTATCTTTATCGTAGCGTTTGATCGTCGACCCTACCTATAAGGTGACTTGGCAGAGCTACTAACGCTTGCTCGGGATTGTACCCGAACGAGACTGACATCAGTCAGATCGTCAAAGCGTAACTCTCAACCTGCTTGGGTCAACTTTTATCCCCGTCGTGAAGCTCGGGTACCGACCACACCTGCTATTATCCCTACATTGGCGAATTTTTTTATGGAAAAGGCAATTTTTACTCAGGTTTGGCACGTTTCGAAATTGAGATGGCCTTCGATATCAACGTCTAACTTCTATGCTTCTTGCTTATGGTCCCCAGCTAAGCTATCTGCTAGACAGTGCCTAAATCTTTAATGAAAGAAACAGGCTTTATGCGGACGTGGGGGAGCTCCTCGAATGATACGTCTCAGGTCTTTATTATCAAAGCGCTTTTAAGGGAAACTCCACGGAAAGAGCGAAGGTCGAAGGAGGGACTCGGGTTCTAGCCCGTTTCTCATGGTTCCTTCTTTCTGGTACCACTCACCATCCCTAACTCAATTAGGAATGGGTTGCTTTTTCATCGTAAATTCTGCCTTTAAGAATTAGATTTGTAAGTAGTAGTACGTAGTGCTAGCAAGTCTGAAAAGATAGCATGTGACAAAAATAAAATTGGATGAATTCTGCCTCCAAGAAGCAAGACAGAGTAGAAGGCCCGCAGAAATGCTGCCACTGAATGTGGCATCTCAACTGAAAAACTTGTGTAACGGGCCGTCACATGCCATCGCATGCCAGGCAGGCGTGGCGTGCTTAATTGAGCCGAAAATCAGCGCGATTCATAGGAGAATGAGGAAATTGCCGAGGTGGCGTTAGAATAACAATGGCCGTTGTTGAAATAGCTGAGACCGGCTTGAGCACACAAACCCGGTGTTTTTGAATATTCCAACAATAATAAAGAGACAAGGTGGTCAGAGCAGCCTCCTCCCAAATAATCTACACACCCAACCGCTGCAACAATAGCAGTGGCATTGGATTCCGTTTCTGGGACCGCATTGGGATCACCTTAACAATAGTGTGCACAGGTCATAAAATGTAAAGTTAATATTGCTGAAATCCTTTGAGATGGGCAAAACTAGTCAACCCATGTGGGTTCGAATCCGCATTTTTCGTTTCCAGGCAATGTGCTGTATAATACCCCGTCGAGGTCCGTTTTACTTTGACCTAGAGCAATAATTGACTTTGCGTAGTCCCTGGCGGCTGTGGTAGTGCCGTAGCGGTAACTTGAGATGAACAGAAGGCTCGATGAGCTTTAGGGAGACTCCTGTAACATTAGCATGAGAATTCCCTACGCTTGGGAGGTGGCCAAAATAAACAACCAAAAACAAGGTCGAAAACTGATCAAAAAAGGTGATGGGTGGTGCACTGCTGCTCCTGTCTAGGATAAGCCATGCAGCCATACAACCCAGATAATAGCATATGGCCTGCTCGGTATTCATTACTCAAAATTGCTAGCTAGCATGCCTTGCGGATCACAGTGCATGGAGTAAGATGTTAACCAATCTCAACCGCAAAAAAATGATTTATTTTTTTCTGGTGCTGTCAGGCGTCTTCTGAATCTTCTGTTTTTTCACTCACGGATCGGCTCTAATCGTGCTGAGGTCTGTCGTCTCATTCGGTTTCACCCAAACCTCCGCACTGTCACCAGAGTACCTCCTCCGGGTGCACTCTGTATTCAGAAAAAGTGCGTTAGCTCAAAGTCAAGGCCTGGAATAAAGTGGGTGTCTAATAGCGATCAATAATGAAGCTGTAGATGAGAAGTGGGTTGGAATAGAGAAAAAACCAATAGAATTCTTGATTATGCTCTACAGGGCACCCCTCTCTTCCAGCCGTACTCCACCCTGGGATAGGGGAGGCGCGTGTTGGGACGAGGTTTACGATCGGCTAGCTTTACTTGCCCAGCGCCAATGACAGTGAGCCGCAATGCCAACGCTCCGCAACTGCGGCCTAGCTCTTCTCGCAACTTCACGCGGCAGCCGACAGCGGAAGCGGGGCTTGTGCACGAGGGCGGGGATTGCGGGTCAAGCGAACTGACAGCGCCTTTCTCGCCCTTCTCGCCCACTTCCAATCCGCAAAGAGGGCTCGGCATCAGCGCTCGTCCGCCGTACCACGATTGCGGATGAAACCGGTGAGCATGCTTGATCCCGAAGCGTGCCTTCAACGTGAAAGAATTTTTATTTTTCTGGTGCTGTCACAGGTCTTTTGAGTCCTCTGCTTTTTCCACTTACGGATCACAGTGCTAAATAGCATCATCTGATCCGTGCACGTAGCATACGCCTATCGGAGATCATTCCTCTGGCGGGCTGGAATTTTTACATTACTCAAACTACTTGTGTTATTGGGGTTACCAGCCATGTAGTATTGCTCTACTGGGCAGTCGTATCTCTAGTTTAGCTCACAGCTTAACGCAAGCCATCATTAAGTGCTCAGTAGGTTATGAGGGATATGGATCGAGAAGGGCCTAGACAATCCTTATGAGGGGTGCGTCACGAATTCTACTCCCGCTCAGATACGTTTGGCGTTTTGAATGCAACCCACACTTACTTGGGGTGACTTGTCAATGTAGAGGGTGGCCGAAAAGTATAGGACGTCATGTTTCGGTGTGTAGAAGCCAAAAAAGAGACTCGATCAGGAAATCGATTTTACACAAAGATGAAGTTCAGCTAATTGATCCATGTGCAGAATTGCTTTGGATTTGACGACTCTGCTTTGAGGGAGGCCTTCTGACGTCCAACGAGAAAGTCAGCAGTGAACCGCATGTAGCCAACAGCAATGTCATCCCACACCTTTTGAAGCGCTAACTTCAGAGCACCCACCGAGCTGGAGAAGTCTTATGAGGTCTCGCTCTACAACATCCTCACATAGAGGAGTCCACCGGGTTAAAGGCCTCAGAGGAAGAGGGTCCCAATGTCTCGCTACAGTGGCCCGGGAAGAGAGCGCCCAGGGTGCTTCAGTTGATTTAAACGCGTATTAGGGAGCCCAGCTCCATTGAAGAGCAAACGATCATTGAGCAAAGTGCTCGTAAATTCAGAACAACATACCGTCCCCACTGAAGTCTTTTGCAAGAACTTCGACTTAATTTTAACACTGGTGAAAGATGAACTCCAATGGAGCTGCACTTGTGGATGTAACCCCGTCACAAACTACCACACCTTTGGTAGATAGTCTCTTGTAAACTAGACGTTATCGCATAGACTTGCTCTTACATTTTGATAACAATTGCGTCTGATTTGAGTGGCCACAAAGAAGTTTAATTCGAAAATTTTCTTACCTTCCCAATCCGTAAGAGAGATACGGCGCACCTCGAGCTCGTATTTCATCAGCTGAACCATTCGGGTGGCTCTAGCAAAACCCGCATGGAAAGAGTGGGTAATCTCTCCCAATAATGATTGCTTTCAAAGATTTTCTATAAGGAGTGACGGCAGATCCTGAGATCAAAGACGATGGACACATGCTGGCTTAATCGTCGTGAGCCATCCTCCTCTAGGTAATTTCCCCAATCTTCTGAGTGTGCATTCTTCTTGAACTTCCACTTTTCGCAATCCTATGGACGTGTGCTTGAACCTTGAGAGCCCCCAACACGTTTCAAAGAGTTGAAGAGGGAATACCGAGTCGCTTTCCGCACTTGCAATTTCAGAGACCGTCATCGGGCAGTCTTTTGGTAGTGGGTCGATGCAGAAAAATCTTCATAGCGAGAGCTCAGATGACTTCGGACCAAACATCTTATAGTGTTTCTCACATGGTTTCGAAGCTTTCGAATAGCTCCGAAACACTCTGAAAATACTCCCGGCGGCTAAGTGCCAGCAAGCGGTCAAAGCCGCGTCCTATACTTTTCGGCCACCCTGTATAACTCATGGCCTGATCGGAGTTCGAAATGGCGGCGGCTCACTTGCCATGCACCTCTTTCGGTCAGCAAAAATAAATATTACAACGAAAGCCGCTCAATAGGCTGAAATAACAGAAGCGAAAATTTCACTGATCCGTTTTGAGAACAGACGAAAAAAAAATTTTGGAACAGGTCTAAACGGCGATCATAAATTTTCTTAGGCCGATGTCAGATTTGCAAATCGAGCCATTCGCTTCTAGCGACTCGCCAGCGTCCGCGGTCGCGTTGCAGCCCAGCCAGTTGAACGAATGGTTGACCGGGATGCTGCCGCGGACGCTAATGAATGGCCAGATTCGCAAAGTCTGACATCGGCCTGAGAACAGACGAAAATTGTCATAATCTGTCATATTTCACAAATATCTGAGTGGAAGACTGAATTCTTGTAGAGAAAGAAGAGAGCAACTTCATTTGTAAAAAAAACGCGAAGATAGGTATGAGCTGCTCAAGGCTGATGTTCTGCTCAGGATTGGCCACCTACTCAAACTCTGCGCGAATCGCAGAGGTATTCAAATGCCTACACAACACCAGGAGGTGTGCTGCCGCATGACGAAAAGCGCGTCTATCTTTCAGGTAGAAAGTTCATTGATAATTGGCTGAAGTTTTGAAAAAAAATAATGGTAGACCCAAACGAGATCCCACCAAAGAACGAAAATTAGCGAATAGTACCTCGAGTAACAAAAAAAAATTAGAAATATCATGGCACAAGGAAAAAACACGGGTGCAATAAACTCTAGAAGCCAAGTAATAAAATTGCTATTGTATTCGAATAGGGACGGGGTGGCGTACGGAGGTATGCTGTCACGTACGGAGGTATGCTGTCAAGTGGCTGTTACGCACACGACCTGTGGTCAAATCGCGGATCAAATCTCGCCCAGGCCAACCAAGCCTTCCAGCCCTTTACTGGTCAGTCAATTGATACTAGACTTGTCTGGAAGAATGAAATCCTCGACTTGTGCATCGGCAGGTCCGCAAATCATTGTATAAACCAAGTCAGACTCAAAAATAGCACTAGGACTTCGAAAAAAAAGTAGAATGAGTGGCGCATTCTTAAAGAGATTGGTTTATACCGAAGACATTATTTTTTTAACACTTTCATTATGTATGCATATTATCATCACGATAAAATCGCAGAAGAATGGAAACAAAATCTGGTAAAGTTGCAGAAGAATAGAAGTCTGTTCTTTCCCTCACAGGTCTTTCAAGATGTGGAGATCTTGTGGAATGGTTTCACTCGTGTTGTCTTGGCGCGAGCGCAAAACTCAGAACAAAGGTTCATTTTTCCCCGAGTGAGGATCTGGTCAAATTGTGAAGGTATTCTTTCACGGTTCGATGGACCCCTCTGGAATGCGCCACACCTCCCATCTCCACTAAGAATCACGGAGACTCGCTTGTTCTGACGAATGGCGGGGGAGTGGACTGTTCATTTATTTATTTATTTATTTGTCTATTTGTTTATTTATTTATTCATTTACTTATTTATTTATTGGATACATCGAAACAGTGCGCACGCAATGCAGATCAAACATTATAAAGTAAACAGTATAAAAAAAGGAAAAAGAGAGAGAACCGAAGGTTTAAAGGGAAGAAAAGCTACGTAGAGAGTGCGTAGCGTTTCTCCTCCTGAGGTTTGGTCACCTCAGAAAAAGATACTTCTGAATTGTTCCGGGAAGACCTAATGAGCCTAAGACTAGGCTCAAGTCGAGCCGGTAGATCTTAGGTCCTACACTGACACTGTAATCGGTAATAAGCTTAAACTCCCTGTCCCGAAGAACGAAGTTAACCCCCGAACGATAGCCTCGCCCTTGCTGGAACGCGTCCGAGCCAAATAATGCACCGCGGCTTGCAACCAAACCAATCCACGACTAACGGATTAGTCTGCCCGCTCCCTCCTAAGGGGACAACGAGGAGGAACCTCAAGGAGGCTCTCAACTCCAAGCTCATTGAGTGACTAAAGCCTACTTTTAGTGATAGACAGATATGAAAGCTGACAGGGGAGAGAGCGAAAGAGAGCGAAAAATGATAGCTCATGTTCCATTGGGCCCTAGCAGCGATGTTCCTTCGCAGAGCATGTGTTTGGGTGCGAATATTGGAAGATGCAGCTCGTCTTCTCAGAGTTACGAGCGAAAAATATGGGCTCGTCCAGGGTTTTTCTAAGGAACGCAACACATCAACTGGCTTTCTGACCAGATGTTTGATGGGGCTCATGCAGCTGGCTGGTTTTGCCAATGCTGTAACAGATTCATGAGCACCATTGCGGCGGCGGCTTTTCTTCGTGGCCCAGAAAAACCTCTCAAGCATCAGAACGTTGTCTCACTGCTTCAGAAGGCGCTAGGCTGCCTGGGACCCCTATGCTTGTAGCCTGCCATGAATGCTAGGTCAGCCACGACGTTGTGCTGATGTCAAATTTCAGAGCTGCATCGTCCAGGAGGGTTTCCCACGTTTACCCTTCACGGGGGTGGATAATAGGATTTTGTCTTTCGACTTGCATGCTCCTGAAACAGCAAACTGTACACACAGTGGCGCTCAAAAGTATTCGGCCAAATGCTTTTCTGGCCATAACTTCTTTTCTGCTGAATCAATTAGTTCAAAATTAAATATGTTTTGGAGGCAAGCCTTCCTTACACAATCAGCATACTAGTGTTTGATAGGAGCAAGGGAAAAGGAAGAAAAAAAATTCTCAAAAAATTCCCGAGTGTGACCAAATTGCATTGAATTTCAAATTATTGTAGAAATCTTACCATTCAACCGAACGATCGATCGTATAAATAACATCAAGCTGGTCCGATATTTTGTCGGCAGCCTCCTGAAGTTGCTGAAATGTTAGCAGGACCTGAGTGTGGAATCGGTAAATGAATTTGCTGCCTACAAAGGCAACCTCCTCCATTTTTCCTTGTATGTAAAGGGTTTTTAGCCTACAACTGTGGCTCTTTTTCTTGCCAAAGGTTATCTTAGCCTTCCACATAACGTTTCGATATCACTTACAACATGCGGATGGATTTCTCCTTCCGTCAAAAGCGGCGCCATGCTGTCGAGATCACTCATTCACAGTTGAGGTGCGATGCTTTGTGTAAATATCTTGCTAAACGACGAAGTCAGTACCGTACAGCTACCATACCTGTAGACGCACAACCTCGTCAGCAATCTATCTGTTACATCCGCATTCACCACTTCTTGAATCCTGTGCAATGGTCCAGCATCTTTTACTATCTAACATAACCGAGCCTCCACCCCATTTCACGGATGGCAGCTGTTACCTTGGATCGAAGTGTTTCCCGTCAAGACGCCACACATGCATGTGCTGTCGCCGCCGAAAATTCCGTATTTACTTTTGTCGCTCCAGATAACGATGTGGTCTTTTTGGGGATCTCCAGTTCAGGCGTGCGCAGACCCATTCCGTTTCCTTTTACTTGGCAGTCAAACAACCTCACGGGATCCGAGAACTAG
>KZ347259.1:31218-42526 GCA_002352805.1 Teladorsagia circumcincta | reverse complement strand
GGACTAGATCGTGGGTCACAATAAGACGAATATTGTGACAATAATAACAACAGATATCTGGAATAGTAAAGGTAATCACAAGATCGCTTATCGCACATACAATAGCAATGTTGCAATGAGAGTTCCAGAGTCGCAGAAAGTATAAGAAGGGAAAAGAACTACAGAGAATGGGGTTCTTGGCAATTTCTTGGACTTTTTATTCCAGCCTTCCGGTGAGCGATCACGATAAACTTAGGAGGTCGTCGATTGACCAGTAGTGTCGTAAATCGATAAGTCAAAATCGCGTGGTTCCGTGATACCGTTTTCGTTAAAGGCAGCGATTACGCTAGGGCGAAATGGGCGTTAGAGGAGACATGGGGGTTTTAGTGGTAGGAAAATGGCGAAAAAAGCAAAAGAATCCGTCAAAGGAACGAGAAACGGGACCCACTTTTGTGGCCGTTTATTGCGGCCCGCAGATGGACAGCGGCTAAGACCGCGGACGCGTGGACGAAATTACACAACGCATGGTGGCACCATGCCAATATGCTCAGCTTTGATGCTCAGCTTTAAATGAGTTTTATTTTTTGTTTATCGTCACTTCACCTTTGCCTCAGAATCTTGAGAAGGATCGAAAGGAAGTGACGACAAAATAAAACTAAACACAAAAACATGCGAAATACCACGGAACTAATAACAGCAGAAACACAATCAATAAAAGGCTACGTCCGCAATGGTTAAGCTCCATATAGAAAAATTTTGGGTTAGCTGTATGAAAAAACAATCAATGGAAATTTATTGTTGAAAGATGATCGCATAAAAGTTAGTAAGCTGCATTCTAAACATATGGAAAAGGAAAAACTCCATTTTTTCCCTACGATACATCAGAGTACAAACACCAGGTATGATGCCCCAACCGCGCCGCAGCGGCAACACAGCTCGCCCAAGCCATCGAGTGAACGGTGGGTGTAGGGGCGGGGTGCTTCGGAGGTTCTGCTCAGCAGCCACAGCACCTTTCCCGGTGTAAGCACCACATATCGCTTCCTTGGCGGCCAAGTACCTAATTGCTCTGTGTGGCGCTGGATCTTCCCCGATGCTAGGATTCCTTTCCGTAATCACTTCCTTTAAGGGGCCAGACATGGTTAGCGTCTTTGCTGCCGAACGTTATAAATTTGCTCTCGCTTTGAGCGACCTTAGAGCGTTGCGATGATGTCCACGTCAGTTGTGTGCAATGTCACTCCACTCCCATTCACTTCGCAGTGGTACACTTCAAAGTGTCCATCAAGTGAAATATGCGTGAGTAGTGTGTATGCACGAGTAGGTTTCGGAAGACGTTGCACAGTCGCACACATGGCAATCGCAAGCACGGTGCTGAAGTCGAACAAGGCATTACGCTTCTGCCATGCATGAGTGGTGTCAGGCGGCTGGCATGGTTTAGATGAAATGATTAAACTAGTCGCATAAACTGAACCTGACCAACTCATTTCAAATGAGGTCTAAAGTCATTCGAATGAAAGAAGGCAGCAGTTCTTCTGAAGAGAAACGGCCACTCTTAGAGAAACTGAAAAGTATGCTAATAGGTAGTGATTCCTATTGGCATATCCCTGTTAGAGTTTGTACTTTCGAAAAAATATTGCAACTGCTCAATGTAGTTAAGTGCACGCAATTATGCCGTTGAATTATAAGCATTGCACAATATTTATGATCCCTGATTCTGGGGGGGGGGGCTGATTCTTGCAAAAATAAATCTGAAGCGCATGCATGTCGTCAATATGTTATCCGCTTGGGCATCGACTGAACTTCGCGTAGTGGATTTATTCTCAGACGGAAGCGAGAGTAGGAACTTACATCGAGCCACAGTCGAAGATGTTTTCATCCACGTCGCTGGAGCAAAATAGTTAAGTGAAAAAATTGGCGATTGAGTGTGCCGCACACGCACGATGGTACGGTACGATAAGTAGGAAAGGCCTCCCTTATTTCAAAAAAATCTTCAAGCTCAGTAGGCCAAAGGCTCTAATCTCCAGTAGATAAGCCCGCGCCGTTACACGTAAAAACACCTTCGCTGATGCAGTGTACTTGCATACATCTAAAGGCCATCGTAACCTGCCCATAGAAGTAATTCGATACCCTGAATACGGATACGACATTCATTTTCAGTGGTGGCGGCACCTGGCGCCAGTTGACTTCACCTTGTCACGACTCTTGTTTTCACCAAAATCGGTATAGACTTGAAAGTAGGAATTATTTTGTGCTCAGATCACGAGCATGGCATTCGTTTTTGGCATTAGCGTTGTTCAACGCATATTTCTCGGCTAAAGGGCACAGACGAGCAGAAGGTAGGCGCCAACTAGCGCCATCGCCGAGAGAGGATGTCATATTCGTAACCAAGACACCAAATAACACCTATACGAAAGATTACTCAAAATTTGATGATAACAAGTGGCGGCACCTGGCGCTATCTTGTCGCTAAAAATGAATGCCGTTTTTGTAATCAGAGCATAGAATGACCTATACAGACCAATTTGCAATAGTTTCAAGGTGTACACAAGCACGCTGCGCGAGCAGAGGTATCTATGTGATATCACGCGGGCTCATCTACCGAAAATTAGGGTAAGTTCTTCAGACAATCTTTCACCGCTTCACACATGCTAAATTATTCAAGAAGCACTAGTATGACTTCTCAATATTGTGCTTGTTCTTCTCGTCCGCGTCGCGCTTGTTTTCTTTGCAACTCGGGAGAGGCCTGAGAAATCTTCATCAAAATTGAATCCAACAAACATGCAGTCCGCTTCAGAACTGCCAGATTCTTCATCCGAACTTTTTCATATTGGCCAACTGGACAGTCTCTGTATTGTGAATGAAATGCAATGAATGGGGCTGTGCTAACTAATAGTGGCAAAAGTGGACCTCAACATATCTAAATTTATTCCCCGAAGCGGTTTTGTCTCTGCAATTTAGGGAACTTAATTTGTGGCACGAACTGAGGGTTTTTTTCCGGCAGGCCCGCGAATATACATTTCTCGTTGAGACTCGTGGGGTTCGTCACTGACGGCAGGGGCGACGGATCGGTGGTCATATTTCAAGGTACTAGAGGGCGCAGTTGCAGCGTGCGATCGATGTTATCATCTAGATCAGTATAAGGGGGCGATCGTTGGACTTGTCGTTAAACCTAGCTTTTCCGTTTCTCCTTGGGTCCTCATATCATCTATCTCGACTCACTGATGAACCTTTGGGTTGACAAAATAGTAACGCTCGCCTGAGGAAAGATCAGAACTAACTCCATTCTTCTGTTCTAGTTTTTCCTTTTACACGAGATTTTCTTTCCCCTGAAAGAAAGCACATTGAGAAGCGTCAATACATTTCAGAAGTGAGGACGGATTCGTGCAGCAAGATGTATGTGTCTATCTACAGATGCCATCGACACTTGGAATGTTCCTATCACAGTCACTGCTACTGAATATCGCACTGGACCGTCTCTTCTCCTTAATGATTTCATAGTGAGTCCCAACGATAAGAGTAGCTCTTCCAGACATACTCCATCTACTTGGATTGCTATGAGTCGAGCAACTGAAAATGAAAGCAGTGGCGCGAAAAAGATAGCCAATCAAAAAAGAACAGAATCCGCTCAAAGTGCGAAATTGAAATACTCGTTTTCTTGCGGGCTGGACTTCAACGACAACGAAACAGAACGGCCGAAAAAAGAGATCAGGCAGAGATCAGGCAAGTAAGAGAAATAGAGCAGGTGTGGCCGTAGGCGTGACTGAGATCATCCCTCATCGTAGGGGTGACTGAGATCCTCCCTCCCTAGGCAGTTGTCGTTGGCTGATCGCTTTTTGCACACATCTGCTTTTATTCCAATTCTTGGTTCTGCAAGTTTTGATTTCGTAAAAAATTGTTTTATTTATCATCATATGTCCATGTCAGATGCTAGTGATTTAGCTCTACGATTTATGCAAGGTTTACAAATTCTCCAACTGTCGTGCAAAAATTTGTGAACATTACGAAGAGAGAGACTGTATTTCGAGTTGTTCTAAATAATTCGTGAGACATTGGAACGGACTATCAACACCCGACTGGCGCAGGAAACTATTTAACCACTATTTCGGAAAAAGAGAGAACGTCGACTGCAGACCAAACAACACAAGTGATGACGGCTGAGAAAAAAAGGAGAGGGCAAGCCACGTTCTTCTGGCCGTCGTCACTTGTGGTGTGTTTTCTGCACTCGGAGTCTTCTTTGCAATTTCTCATAATAGAGTGTAGAAGGCGAATGACCAAAAAATGATCTTGATTAGGAGTTCCGAGCAGCTCAAAACTTCTCAAAAACCTATTCAACTGATTTGAGCAAAAGCAGCAAAAGGTTATCTTCTATCGAGCAAATGCCTACCACTCACTGAAGCAAGATCGGAAGAGAAAATGTAAGGACCTACGAGCTGTGGTTTCACAGACATTTCGCAGTTTGGGCGGCATGAATTTCAGAATTACCTCCAACGCTTCAGCCTAGCCCCGAGAACATTCGCAATTGGAGAGCACTCACAAGAATCGGGTTTCAATCGGTTGGTAGTACGATGTTCTGATGCTGTACTAGTGCTTTTGGTAGACCTCCTTATGATTTTTTCTAGAAGCATCGAATTTAATGTGAGTATTCATTAAAAAAAGCTGTCTTGCCATAGAAGCGAATTCATAACGATACCGTCTTTCTACAGAAATGGGCTCCAGCGTGTGGACCATTACAACCAGCTCTTCAACTAGGGTTGGCTCTCTTCCGGCGAAAATTTGTAGCGTGCTAACCGTCTAAATGCAAACCGAGAGTTCCTTGTCTACGGCCTTACTGAAGAGCTACTGAAGAATCGAAATGTTAAAAATTCAGGAGGTCTTGCAACTGTTCAAAATTTAAAATGAATTAGGCGCTGGTTACCACCGCCGCAATCCACTTAATGACGAAAGGAACTCAGACACTAAAACCTGTATTGACGACACTTTGATACTCCCCTGCAATCAAAAAATGTTTTGCTTCGTTGTTTCTTCCAAATTTTCATGAACTAAAAGTGAAATGTCAACGTTTCATGGCGCACGTGATTTTTCGCCACACTGCATATCTACTGGTAATCAGATAATGAAGCTGGTATTTAGCTACTAGAGGGTGGCTAAGTTGGCAGTACTTTGGCATTCACCGTAATGATAGGGGCATTGCCCTGTAATGTTTCTACATATTGAGTAGCTCCATATAATTTGCCGATTTTTTGACAAAAATATTTTCTTCAGCACCACCGTTTTACAAGAGTTGATATGTATATCATGGAATGTATCACTTCTAGAAACCTCGTTTCTGAATATCAGGCGTGCAAAAGAAAATTCTAGGTTTTTACAAAATTAGTAAACCGAAATCAGCTCTCTCCTATAAAAAATCGATCACTGATGTACCACGTACTTATCAGACACGATCTCTTCCAAACGTTCCGCCTTCGAGTTAGTACAGTTGTATCGTTCTGAAAATTTGGATGATTTCGCGGTTAACTTTGAAGTGCATGCTGTTTGCTTTTATTATCTTCGAGAAACCTTCTTTTTTAGAAGTAATGTGGCCGCTCTCATGGACTGAACACCTTGTTGTAGGCCTTGGATGTAATCGAAATCATTGCGATACGAACAAAACAATTAGTTGATTAGAGCAACAAGAAAAATTTACGAATGAATTAAGACTTGACATAAATTAATGGTGTTTTAGAGAGAAAGCTCTGAACGACAAAGCCTTCTAAACGATATGTTATTGACGTAGAACGCAACTTCCATTAGAAAAGCGACACTGTTTAGAGGTAACCCAGTATTACACTAATGGTTTGCACATTCAAGGAATCCGAGCGCTTCTTCCATCAAGAACAAAATTGCTATAAAAAACACTGGGAGCCAGTTGGACAACCAGTACGTAGAAGAATTGCTTTTGCACCGACAAGAAAGAATGAAAAGGCCTTCAATTCTTTTTCTTGAGCATTCTCAAGTCTAACGTTGCAAGAACCTCACCAGGACCTCGATTCATTGGAGGAATTATGAAGAACATTTGAGGTGAAATTTGCTTCAGCTACCTCCTCGCCACGCTCCAAGTTTCTGGACGTTTTTTTTCTCGTACTGAGCAAATGACTGCTTAAAAGGAAAAGTAGTCCTCCACTGTCAGTTTTCTTCCCGGGAAAAATCAATAGCTCCTTCTTGTTCAGCCACAAGTCACGTGTTTATGTGCCATTTATCCGATATGCATAATTTTGCCTAGAATTTTGCAGCCAATATTTTACCAATTCCTACAAGTACTCGTATGTGGTAATTCAGACACTACCAGCTCTCCTATTTTCGACTGTTTTATGCTGCTTTCTTTTTAAACTTCCTACATCGACCGAAAAGTGAGTTATATTCTGGCATTAATTTGAGTTGATTCAAGCGTGGTCTCAATACATGGATCTGGCATTTGATGCAAATTTAGCACGATTGCAGTGTAAGGGCAACGTCCGGGACACGTCTGGGACACTTTCCGCGACCGGTTAAGCGCGATGAACTTGAAACCGAGATACATATTTAGAGATTCAAAGGCACGCACTAAAGAAGAAGAAATCGCAGGAACAGTGAATATAGAAAATTCCTTCCCATGGACAGGCAATGAGTTGAAAGAAGAGACAGGTAAAGAGGCAAGGACTGTGCACCGATCTTACATTACAATCATATCCGCAAGCTGAAATGGCTGACAGGCAGCAACTTCCACTAAATAGTTCAGAGGAACTTCCTACTACGGAATAGAAAGGATCAATATCTCCGGTTGTTGAGATAATGCTGAACAATGGAGTGAGAGATGATCGCTCTTCTGGCTTGAAAAAAAGCGAAAATTGTCGAAGGAAATTCCCACCACCGCGGCTCATTTTTTCTCTTATCGCGACCTGCCATCATGTTTTCTCATCGTTTGCGCTCTTTACCCTGTCATCTTTCGCGCTCTTTCCCCATGCATTAGGAAAAAAGCTGGTATGACGGAAATGTGAGTCTCTCTTTCGGCATTTTGACATGATTCGCTTTTTTCCCTCACTACTTGGCCACTTTGCACTTTTACTTTATGTGCGAGGATCATAGAAATTTGATGCGTGCCCTTAAGCAGGGTCACACTTTGCGAGTAATCGCTGGCTATGCTCACAGTCTTACACCTAACTTAGTTTTCAGCTTGTCGCTGCTTCCATCCTTGCTGACGAACAATTGCGGGAGATATACATACCAATGGGGCTTTTGTTTTTTGGCTACAACTCTGGTTAGCTTCGATGCCTCTAGCTCAAATTTCAGTATATTGTGGAAATGACACCTTTCCAGTGGAGAAGCATATACATGTTGTATGAGAGCAGGACTAAGTATAGGGAAAAATTATTTCCCTGAGGTTCCCAGGACAAAATTTCGCGCGTAAAGTTCAAGTCACTGTGAAAAGCTTATAAGTCAACAGAACAGTCAAGGGTAGCATTGAGCGGGTACAACACTTTGTTGAAGGCATGTGGCACAAGTTTGAAAGTCAACGGAGCCTGACCATAAAAGGCATTTGACTTTCTACAAAAGTCTGAGTTATGGCTTAGGACCGGTCGAAAGCGCACTGAGGATTTTCGACCGATCAGACACGTTTTCGCGCGCCGACATTCATAATTGCATGCTCGAGCCCACGCGTACTTTCGCTCTTCGAACTACTCTCGATAGAGAGCGATCGTCGAGAAGTACCTCGAGCGTCATCCACCATGGTTGACACTCAGAAAGGTCGATAGATCTTCAAACGCTGAATCCCACTATGAACACCCTCCCCCTCATCTCTACTATGACCAACTTCTTCTGCTCACAACTTCCTTGTCACGCTCATTTTCCAGTTCTAGTTTCCATATTTGTGATCAGCGTTTGATGCTCTATAGAGATATTTGGATGTACGTTGAAGTTGTGTGGGAAGCTGAACCGTTCCTGGTAAGCTTAGAGCTATATATTACATAAGTTCAACGCGTGTTGGGACATTCCTCCATTTTTTCATACTAGACGTAATTATTTTTAAAATTTTCAGTCGTATCTGGTGGTGATTGACTTCGTAGTTCCTTCTGTGAATTATGCTTCGACATTGTCGAGTCAGGCGACTGACATGGCCACTTTATTTGAAACACACCACGCTGTCAAAACCGCTCTGCACGGCGCGAAGCTTTGGGCTCTTGTCTTGCTGGAAGGCAGACACAGTCCCATGGGAATGGGGACCACTTCTCAGGAGCCAAGAACTGATGATTGCGGATGTGTACGGGTTGGTTCTAGAAGATGTTGTATACCCGTCGTACGACACTTGCACGCTGCTGAGTTTGTCTCTCTGCACCCGACCCATATCATCACGTTGCTGAATTGTACTATGTACATATGTGGTGCCCCTAACAGAGTGGCAGGTAAGTCACGCCAGCTGAGCATTGACGTACAATAAAAGGGAGAGCTGCGAAGCTTGCAGTAACAAAAATGATTAGGAAACAAAACGCCACTTATTGAGTGTGCCGAAGGCAACCACTGTAGCAGTGGCTGCCTTTAGCACACTCAATACTGAGCATTTTCGTAGGACATAATTTGGTAGAACTATGTAGCACTTCTCAAATATGGTGAATACCTCATATGTTGGCATCAAGTTCTTGGGCGCGTTGTGTGAGAGTCAATCCGCTCCGATGCCCTGTCTTTTCTCTCGGATTGAAGGAATAATCGAGATCCAAGGAGTTCTAGATGTTCCTTAGTATACATATTTTGAGCAGAGGATTGAGGTGCCCTCAACTCGTTATTTCTAGTTCTACACAGTTCTAGCTCCGCGAAAAGCACTAGGGAATGGCTGGTCAACAACACTGCTCCGGTTGCCCTTCAAATCCAAGAGTAGCTTTACAGAACCCATTCTCATCAGGAGAAACGATCGACAAATGAAGCTCAGTACGGAAGCGAGACAACGTCCGTCAGCATAATTGTTTTCAATCGAACTGCATGCATCAATTGGGAGTTGGGCACTTTTGTTTGTCCTTTCTTTCAAGATGCGTGCAAACAAAGCATTGCATGGAAATACGCCTGACAGTTTTGCGAGCAAACGATAAATTGAGCGAGCTAGCTTCTAGCGCTCTTCGCACAAATCTTCGAAAGACTGCTAGTGGATCGCACGAGCAATCTTCTCATCCAGGCCAATTGATCGCGATTTAAATATTTACTTCTGAAATTCAAGTGTCTAAAATTGGAAGATGCTAGCCACACCTTTGTTTTTGTAGTTTTTGCCCACCTTGTGACTTTGCCCATCGTGAAATATGCCTGTAGAGGGACTTTTCGTTTTCGCTCTCACTTCAGTAAGAGATTTTTCTTTCATGAATTTCTAAATAAGCAGTTGCGGTCAAGAGTTCGCAGAAACCGTACTTCGTGCTCACTTGAACAACCTTCGAGTATACGGTTGTCTTCTGTTGCTTTTGACTCCTTGAGTCCTGAGCTTCAAAACATTTGGAAGGGAAGTCTCCCACTCACTTCGGATTTAGGAAGAGAGAATGAATATACGAGGAACCGTTTCGCCATTGCCGTCGAGCTCAGGAGACCTACCATAGCTCAATCAGTGTGGAGCTCCTCAGTAATTTCTTGGGATTTGCTGTTGGATAGTTTCCTGAAAAGTTAGCTCTAACTATGCGAACCCTCTCTGAAACTGTTTTCCAGAAATGTAATTTTACACGCCTCCTTTGAGTTCAACCAATGCACCGCGTTTTCGAGGCAAATTTTTCGGATGCCATTTGCGTAGAAAGCCAGCACGAAGATTTGAGTACAAAAAAAATGCGCCCTTCAATTCTAAGTTGAAAATTTTCATTTTGAATTCGGCAAAGTATGATTGAGAGATCTTTCCCGGGAACTTTTTTTTCCTTTCCGCAAAACGAATTTGTCAGTTGTGATCCCTAGAGACAACACACAAAGCTTCACTCAAAAACACTCGGTTCCCAAAGAGAAACAAACTTAAGAAAACCTGGTTCATGGACATTTTAAGGCAATTCGGGCTTAGCCAAAGGCGCTGCACGGAAGACGGTGCGCCTCGGGGTGCCTACTTGTGAGGCGACGCAGTGAAAGAATCGCATGAAGGCGTTCAACTTTGAAGAATGGAGACAAAATAATCGATAGGTATGATACGCTAAAAGTGTGGGATGCTAGTACAGCAAGTCTAAAGGTCAAAAAGAGTTTTAAGAGACCGCATGAGGAGAAGAAGCTCTCACCGCTAGCATTTGTGGCATATGTCTGGCAGGAATTTGAACGCGTACCAGTCTCCTCAGCTTTTTGAATTGTTTACCAAACCGAATGCGATTGTTTTGTTCTTTTCGTTCCTACCGAGGACGATGGTTCTTAAGCCAGTGATTCGTGGGTAAAAAAACATTAATTCTCCGGGAAAGATTCCTTTAAGTCCGTCGAAATGTGGAGTCAAAATGTCATTTATTGCCCCCTCATGTATATCTCTACAAGCATGTATATAACTTGAAACAAATTGCAGGAGAGTGTTTTGCTATATAACGGCTTCGTTTCGCGACTTGATGCCCTACGTGCACTTTATGATCCATGCAGTGATTAATGTGCTGATTGTCATTTGCTACGCTTTTTTTGCCTACTTATTACAAACAATTGGAGGAGGTGAGTCTGTTACATAGCAATCCAGCACGAATTTACTGGCGATGAAGTTGCTTCGTAGGTTTAGAGACTATTTTTCAAAATATTTGCTTATCCGCAAGAAGTGTACAGCTTTCCGAATGGGTCCTAGTGGTGCAACTAATCTCCATGATCCTCTGGTTCAGAAAGAGAGAAATGGGCACTGGAGAAAGAAACGAAAATTGAAGTGGTTGCAAGGGCTAGCCTAAAATCCAGTGCAGTGATGAATTGACGCAAAGGGGAACAGCTGTCTTATCGACTCAGTGTGTGATTGCTTCATTACGCTCAAATTTACTAATAAACGAGTGATGCAAAAATAGACGATTTAACCTGAAGCTGTTACAATTGCTGAACTGTGAGTGGCTTGCAGTGAACTACATCATTTAGCTTCACTCTTCTTGCCCAGAATGCGTAGAGTTGTAGCCGCGCAGGGCAAACCGTGACATCAAAATATTTGAATTTGCGAATTATCGTGATAAAGTACGCAAAAGTATGCAAGAGTATGATACAACTATGTTCATATTAAAGATACGAAAACAAAAAAGAAGAGAACGCCTGTCATTGAAAGTGTGATCTATTGATAAAGAATAATTCACTGGCGGCTAGTACTTATTCCTTGCCATGTGCTGCCATCTTGCCTTCGTGCTTTGAAAAAGTGCTGACCAGAGTC
>KZ347257.1:41343-52113 GCA_002352805.1 Teladorsagia circumcincta | reverse complement strand
ATAAAACGATTGATAAGTGTTTTCAGGCTTCGAACGGCTACTCTGACGTGTCATTCGTGAGCAACCTGAATCAGGCGATCGCTCGTCCGGATCCCAACGATGATGCCGGCGCCTCGACCAGTATGCGAAGCGATGACCGTGTGAGTCCGTTCATCTGCCGCTGTACGGCAGCGCTGTTATTACATTCTCCGCTGTGAAATATACGACGAGGGGTCAATGAGACCTCCCTGTTCAGAAGTATCGCGATCAGGTCATAATTATAGAACATGCAGATGTTTTGCGCATCTGATTTATCTGTGAATAAGGTTACGGTCGGAATTCGATTTTCTCATTCTCAGAGCCTTCTACTTTATGTGTTCGGTTTCCAAGATGAATAGCCCACATTGCAACAAATCGAGAATCGTACTTTATTCGGTGACCTCGTTGAACATGTGCAATATAGCACTGATTTGAATGGTTTTTATTTGAGAACGCTTTAACATCTATTCATATTATCTCGTGGTGGCTGCGGGGTTCTATTATGAATCAGCCGTTGTCTCTATTTTGTCCCCTTACCAGGAAAGCCTTCCAGGACATGGAACGCTTTTTTCAAAGGGTTTTCTACATTTCATGGAGACACGTGCAGGGGGCGTAAAACTGAGAACAATTTTTTCTGAGCTACTCTGGGAATGCTAAAAACATGACGATACCATGGCTTGTGGTTCGATCCCCAAAGAAGATAAATTTTTGCATTTCTCTGCTTTCCGCTTTCTTGGGCTCATGTATGCCTAATCTTATTCCTTGAGCAGCTCCCCTTTTTTTTCTGGCCATCCCAGGGCCGCTCAGAAAAATTGATGATCAGTTCTATGGTCCGCGCACGTACCCCTATAGCGTGCAATACACCGTTTTGAAAAAGCGCTCCATGACCTGAAAGGCGTTCCTGGTTAGCCCAGAAAGGAGGAGCTCACTGCAAGTGTGTCCCGATGTTCCTTCTTACCGACTAGAGAAGATCAAGGTTGAGATAAGACGCAAGAGAACGCAGTGTGTAGCTCAGCAAGGGCATAAAAGTTTCTGATTTCTGAGCCATTTCTCGAGTGGTTCTCTCCGCTGATGTTGCTCTCCGTAGAGATTTGAGAATGGAGCATTATTCCCCCCTTATAGTCTTTCAGAAGACCAATTCACCATCCGTTTTTTTTTTTTTTGTAAATCGCCACCCCCCTCTGTTCACTATTGCTCACCAGCTGCTCGGTGCTCGATTCAATAACCTTCCTCCTCTCCCCCTCTCACCTGCTCTTATCACAATGATTTTAGGCGCAGTGTGGCTCGTGGGGTGTGGCACCACGTAACATCGCGTCAGGATTACGGAAATGCTAGATCCCAATCTTTGGAAGGTAGAGGGATTCCAGTGTGCAGGAGCAATTCTCACATTCTCTGGAGTTTGTACCTGCTAGATTGGGACAAAGTGTGTCCTTTACTCAGTCCTAGAGAAGAGACCACTTTACAAAGTGTTCCCCCCTGGACCACATTACGCCTGATTTCGTTCTGTTGAGTGAGTCCCACACACTTCCTTTTCGAAGCCCCTTATGATTTTTGTGTGATTTCGTGAAACTCACTGCATTTTAATATAATGTTCATAGTGAAGAACACCGCTATTTTTTGTCTGCCTTTCGCAGAGATTGATCAGTTCCGAATACTAAATGGTTTGTCACTGTGATTTCAGTAGGAATGCGGGAGGGTGATGGATCTTTGAGGTTGGCCGGATTTTTTTTTCGTTTCTCACTTGAACGTTACGCTGCTTTTCAACCCTTTTTCCAAATTTGGTGGGACTTATTAGCATTAGCACTTTATATCTTCGATAGTAATCAGCATGTTCAAGCGAAATTAGATTGATCTTGTTGCAAATTTTACGACTTTAGTAAGAAGTGAGCTTTACAGCTTATCGCAGTCATTCAGTGCTATTGCTACTGGGAATATGTAGTGACTAATTGCACCATTAGTGAATAGATGGATGATTCACGGTGTAGGATTCTCCTACAGTGGTTGCATACGCCTTGGTGGCAAAGGGAGAGTGATGAGGTAGTATATGGGGTACAGTGGGACAGGTGAGAAAGCGAAATGAGACGTAAGATATGCCGTTTCAGCAATCCCGTGCACCCTCCCCCTCCCTCCCCTTCCTCTCCCTGCCCTGTCGTTTAACGGCCTTCCGAGGTTCGGGTGTGAGTTGGTGTGTTTCCGTAGCACTAGAGTCGACATGATCGATGAGACGCAATATTCGCCCTAATTATCCAAAAAAGCCAGGAAAATGCGAATACGTCTTTTTTCGTTCGTTTTGCTGTAACTCGGCTTCATCGTAACCACTCTTCTAGCTTAGCAAGATGTTAATTTGAAAGTCAAAAAAAAGTTCATTTTTGAACTCTCCAACCATTGAAGTACCTACGGCACTCATTAGCGAGCCAAGCTCGCTATCATTATCATCTAAAAGCAACCTTTATATTGTAAGATGTTAGTACAACTGAGCAATTTTCTTTTTATAGAATAGAGTGAGAACAAACTGTTGCTTTTCAGCATCCTGCCGCTCAATTTGATATGCCTACTTTTTTTTGATTTGAGACAGTTTTTTTCTTTATTGGCCGCGCTAGGTCAAAAGAGAAAGTTTTCGTCCAAAAGTCGGACCGCTACTGTACTGTCAGTTATCGCTGCCATAATTTGCAACTGCAATAATCAGCACTTCTTTACACTCTTTCTCTGCGTTGCTTGATTGCAAGTCAACCGTCTTACCAGTTATGAATTTTGTCCACTTCGTGACAATAAGATGTCAATTCAACGTTTCCATATACAAGGTGTGCAAACCATAGAGAATCTCGGAAATTTTCGAATCTAATCAATAGTGATCAATTCGAAGCCTACTCCAACCATTATCACTGCTATGTAAGGGAAATATTAACCATTCAGCTTCAGATCTCACCCCACCAGTTTTAGTGGAGGACCTTGAGCGAATGGGGGAGACATTCATGGGAGTGAATATCAATCCTCCCCGCCAGGCTAGGGCTCCTATGATTTGCTCGTAGCAAGCCCAAAACTAAGCCTAAGGCTAACCCTAAGCTTAAACAAAAGCCAAGATATAATTATAAGTCTGAGCCTAAGCCCATGCCTAATCTTAGGCTTCATTCATCGCAGTTCTGACGACCTGTCCCGGGGAAGGTTTGAACGTCTCCCATCCATTGTGCCACGCAAGCAGTTGCATCAAGCTCATTTCGGACCCGTTCTAGAGCAGCTTGTTGAAATTCCACCAAAGTCCTGAGGTGTACGCTTTTGTAGGTTTGAATTGCAGGAATCCAAAGACCCAACAATTGAGTGCATTTGATTCGACGAAGCCAGAAGGCGACTCGTTGAACTCGTTAGGTCACAAAACATAGGCTTGCTCAGTTTTGAACTTTTATGGCCTCACGAGGAGAGGGTTTCCTTGTTCAAACGCCTGAATGCTGCTTCATAAGTCTGGAGTGAATCAATATGAATGTCTTCAAATATTTTGGTTCAATGCCGATATTTCCGGCTACAACGGTGGTTGAGCCGTTTCGATTGCTGCGAGTGACCGAAAATTGTCGTCAAATCGGCTCGGGTGACGGCGATGGGTGGCTTCCCCGATTCGGCCTGTGTAGAAAGGTCTCTAATCCTTCGATAGTGCCATACAAAACGGTTTTGTTCACTTTTAAACTCTGGAAGTCCCCCGGAAATACCTTGCCGGAAACTTCACCATCAAAATTGGCCATTTAATTATATTGTTTCATGACAGCACAGAAGTCGAAAAATGCAGCGGTACAGGAAAACCAAAGCGAATAAGTACCTAGAAGAATTAGAGAAGTTTTGTGAGCGCTTGCAGTTTCTGTACTTTTCGCCCACCTTGCACCTATATTATACAGCTAAATAAGTTCCTAGCTTTCTTGTTTCTGTGTTTGAATTCATTCAGCACTATTACTGAACAGAAATGACCTGTACTGCTCGAGAGCGCTTCTTCTGCTCTTCAACATATGTATATTGTTTCGGCAATGTTGTGTTTCTATTTGGACAAAAACTAGCGCCATTACCACCGAGACCTGTGAAAATGTGCTGGGACCACATTTTGCCCCTGATTTTGCCCTCAAGTCGCCCACTGATATCACTCCCATTTAGGAAGATGATGACACTGGCCTTTGCATCAGATGACACAGGTAACTCATTGTATGGATCAGTTAGTCTCTCAGTGCCACTACATTACTGCGGGTGAGTTTCAATTCCCCTCCTAAGCCTAATCCTAATAGGCAGAAGCACAGGCCAGTTCAGGCATTAACCTAAGCCCAAGCATCACCTCAGGAATAAACCCGCACCTCTGGTGACCTGATCCAGAAGAAGAGCAGAACTTCTCCCATCACTGTAGATCACTTCGTGATGCCAAGGCAGGACCAATGATTGCCAAGCGCTTTCCCTTCCGAATGCTCTTATTTCTTAAGTCTATAGTGTGATTAAGGGCCGATTACTTGGACGTGCTATACCAACCAATCCCAGGCATTCGTGGTTGGAAAAAAAATGACGTTCCCTTCTTTTTTTCTCACCCTTTTCTCACCTCTTCCATTTCGCTGGTTGCACTTCGATCAAATATCTTGACATCTTGCTGCCACAGCTTCCTGGTAGTGCTCTCCACGCCTTCTATCCTTTCCTTCATCTCTTCCTCTCCTTCCACATTTCGTCCGAGAAACTCACCTCTAGCAGTTAATATGTAGATTTTAGGTCAATGTGAGTTTTGGATTTTCACCCAAGAATCGCTCCTTAATGGGTAGCCTCTTTGCAACCATTCAATTGTACAAAAATGTTGCATGCTTGCTCTGTAGTGATGAAGCAAGTAAAGGTGAAGATTGAAGAGTGCATGCTAAGGTTGCACATAACTACAAATTTATTTAGATAACTGCTCATCTGAATAAGTTTTGAATAAGATTTCCAAAATGTTCCTTGCTGCTCATAACTTAAAAAAAACTCTTCACCCAGGCGAGTTTCTATGAAAGGTACGCTCATATGTAGCGATGAGAGGCAATCTCAATCTTGCATGATCAGAGTAGTAGTACTCTCATGGGTAAACTTATCAGGATCTCATTATCAAACCTCGCTCTTTTTTCTTGGTACAATTATCTGAGACATTTCAGGTGGCTGATTCTGAAGATCACTGCTCGGTATCGGCAACGCCAGTTTCCCCCGGCGAAGAGCTCACGAACGGAAACGGTTCCAAGAGGTTGTCGAATTGTCCACCAGCGTTCAGTCTGGTTGCGATCCCAAAGATCGAGAACGAGGAACAAAACAACGAGGATGAGGGCGAGGTAATCAATCGATTCCTATCGAAGCTCTTGGGAAACCTTCTTGAAGAACTGTTCGCAAACAAACATCCATCTGGCGTACCCCTCGTGGCGCTTTCGTTCTTGTGGCTTGTGATCATTGAAAACATGGGAATCTTCATAGCTTAAAGAGTTTTGTTTTTTTTTCTGAATTTCACTTGCTTCCACATCTTTTGACTTCGATCGCAATGTGTGTGGTGATCGTGGATTATTAGTGCCTGATGAATTTAGAGATTTCAAAACGTCCCACGCCGGGAAGAAAATGCGCTCGTTTTCATTCTTGGTTGCTTCGATTTTGACCTTTGCGATTCCCCGACGGTTGCCTCTTATGGCAGTGCAAAGCAGGATGATGGGGATAAACACCTCATAAGCTTCTTTTCTGGTCATTTCCCATATATCACTTCGCTTGATTGTAAATGTCCGGGAAAGCCTTCAGCGAGATTAGCCGCCACGGAATTTTTGCCCTACTAACCAAACTTTCTTCCTTTAAAGCGTAAATCCAAAACGAGGAGAGTGTTATTTGCACTCATGATCCTAGTATTGGAGACCAGCTACTCATGCATAGAAATAAGTGACCATTTTTCTTCAGGATACGGGAGACCTGAATATTGGCTCTTTCGCACAAGGCTCTACAGCACTGGACCTCGTCAGCGGACTGTTTGCCACGGTTGGTTTCGTTTCATTGATGAATCTTTTCGTTGAGAATCTGCAATGACTCCCTGTCAATGAAGCTGTAAAATAAAAGCCGACGAGAAGTTACACCACTATTCGAGCCGTGGGGTGAAGCGCTGAATTAGGGCCATCTCAGCATTGAACTGGATCATATCGAATATTATTTTTTGTGTGAAACCGTCCAAGCGGAACATTTTCAAGTTCGGTTTGGGTCTAATGAAGCACTTCCACATCTTGCCGATGACTCAGCACTGAAACTAATCGGGAGTAGATAACCATATAACAAGGGAAGGATGGTAGGTCGTAGTGGCCGTTTAAAATGAAATGCATACCACTTGATGCGTCTCGAAACTCTGATTCCAAATCTGCCTTCCGAATCTGCGAAATGATTCTCTGAACGGAGTTATGAAGCAAACAGTGCAACGGTAGTGTTCGGGACTCACAGTGAAAATGTCGAAGGATCAGTCTCTCATCGTAACTGCTGTGTTGCTTTCTTCGGAATTCAGTTGAATAGGTTGAAACCTTTAGCTGTTCTGAATCCCTAAAGAATGAAAAACAGTAAACACGATGAGGGACCGATCCTACAGCTATCAGTCTTGACTGTGGGTCCCGCCCACTGGCGCTGCGCTGTTTTCCTCCATCGCTCCGTTCAGGAATCGTTCAGCAATACGCCGATTCGGAATCAGCCTTCAAAGACGCATCGAGCAGCATATATCATTCAAACGATCACTTCGACCTACCGTCTTTCCCTTGTTATATGCAGCGTTCCCTGGAAACAAAATGCCCACTGTGTTATTTCGGCTTGATGCTCGTGACACAAAACGATTATCTGTTCTAGCAATACCGCGGAAGCGGCTTGGTTCACTACAGAGTCGTTAAAGATCTCTTTCGGTCTTTTGTTTGATGTCAGCGGATAGATTGGTGCAAAAGCGTGAGCGGTTTTTCTATATGTGAACCCACGGTCGTGCGCTCAAAAACGTGGCATACAAGGGTTCCTGCCCCACGAACCAATAGTTCGGCTCGGCAAATAAGCTACATAGGCGCCGAAAGCTCGCTAAAGGACGCTCTAAGCGTTCGAAACATTTTTGCAATTGCTTGAATTTTATGAAAAGTGAACGCGAATGTACTGCAACTAGCAATGTGTAGTCTCAAATTGTGCTTATGTTTTTACACATGTGAGACTCGGAGGGAATAATACTGACTAGCCCAATAGGTGAAGGTAAAATAGCAACTGTTCACGAAATGCTGGTTTATGGTGAAAACTGTTCGCACATATGTGGGAATCAAACCCGCACTTCTCGCTTTTCGAACAAGGCCAACCGTCGCGCTCGAATTATTCCAAAAATTTTGCGACTCCTCACCCTTTAGGGTGGTCACAGTACGACCTCTCACTACCTTCGTCAGCCTCAAAAGCCTCTTCCAACTCAGCCTCAAAAGCCTCTTCCAACAACGGCCTCCCCCTCTCCAACCCCAAACCACTCTTCCAACCTCCTACCTCTCTATAGCAATTGATTCTGAGACCAGTCGATACAGCCCAACTCAACTGGGTCCACTTTTTTGTTGACCTGAAACAGCCATCGAGGGGCATAACATATCTCATGGAGTGGAGCAGTAAATCTCACAAATTTATCCATTAAACGCTTCTTCCATGGAGTTGAACCCAAAATAGTCGAAAAATCCCTCATAAACTACCCATCCCAGCTCCACCATTTCTCACCACCCCTCCAGCTTGCAGGAGCACATCCCTTCCCCTAACACACAATTTCCCAAACATGGCTAACCTTACTCGACCCCACACATTCTCTCTCTCTCAAAACCACAAGTGCGGCCCCGTCCGAATAGCGCGACCGGACGATTGTTGACCCTCTTTCCGGGCAGTTGTGCTACCGATTACCCACGATGGTACCACTTCACGGAACTTGGCAGCTTTCAAAACCTTTCGAGGTCGCAAGTTGCTTCTGCGGTTTTGTTGACACGGGTGTTTATGTGATGTCAATGATGAATTTTCTCGCGGAAATGGTTCTTTAATGCATAGAAAATGATCTTTATAGTTACAGCACAAAATGCCAGGCGTTGGTTCCGAATGGAATTCGACGCCAGAACTAAAAACACGTCAGTTTGTCTCCAACCACACACGAATCGCTCCTTACAAGCAACTGGTGCGTATGTTCGCTGTTTTTCCGTTAAGTTTACCTGATGCACTTTGGTCTCCCGATAGAACGTCGACCATTAGTTTCAGGAGGGCTTCCAGACGAGAATGAAAGGATGGCAAAGAGAATACATAAAAGATGTCATTAAAGAAGGCCACTATCCGACCGAAGATGAGCTTCGAGACATCGAAGTGAAGTGCGATCTCAGTCGAAAACAGGTGAAAAATTTGGTAGTCTGTCAATTTTTAATGAAATTTTTTGCGCAACCGCGCTCTACCTATTTCGGCTGGATTTCATAATGGCTAAACATGGCTTGCACTACACGTTTCGCATTTTGATCGCCCCAAGTAGATGAAGAAAAGGTTTTACATGCGAATGTGACAAGCCGTCGATGTGTTAATTTTTGCAAAAATAGTCAGTTTTCATGCACGCTTGTGAGGAGTACAGCTCCGGCCGTTCTAAGCAGCAGCGGGCTTTGTTTTGGAATTTTTGCAAAGAAACACTCCTGGTTGAATGGTGGTCAGAAGAGAAGTTCTGCCTTTGGCGAAAGTAGTTCGCACCTCACGCTTACCGGGTAGTGCGCTACAAGTTACGCTACCAGGGAATCGTTTCCCTCTAACAAAAGGCCGATCAGACTTCGCCAGCATTTCGCTCGATTCTTGAGGTCTGACATCGGCCTAACTCAGCTTTTCGTGGTGTATTTACCATAGCTTACCTGCATTCGCCGTGCTCGACAGTGAGCCACTAGGCTGAAAGCTTTTGCAGCTGATCCTGATCTGACTTGTTCTTTGGCCCACATTCTTCAATCACATAACCCAGCTTTCTAGTGCAACTTCTGTAAGGCGAACTACGGTCAAAAACAGCACTTAGCAATCAAAAACGAGCTCCTAATTATCGTTTACCCCAAAACTTATGGATAAGAGCGTCTAGTAGATAAGAGCAGTTTGTGCTGATGCTTACTACTGCACGATATGCCGTCAGTGTACAATACAGGGTGGCCACAAATTACGGTAACAAGATGGAGTGATCTTAAAAAATCTAAACAGCAAAAAAAAACACATCGTAAAGCACAACTGCATTAATTGAAGATTACTAAACAAAGAACAAGGTTGCTTTCTAAATTGGCCGGCGTTCGCAGTAACAAAGTAGCGGAATATTTTTTCCAACCCAAACGCCGCGGCGTGCTAGTGCTGAACGGCAAATTCATCCAAGTCACGCGGTCAAAATTTAGGCCTTTCTGCGCTCGTGGACTTCCATCTTGAGAGGCTTCCGCTTACTTTATAACCATCAGTCGAAGTTATCGCGGTAAAGCTGTATACGGCAACTCTTGTTACCGTAATTTGTGGCCGCCCTGTAGAATGCGATAAATGCTTGCAGAAGAGGAAAGTTCAAAAAAAGCAAAAAAAAACCTGAGAAAATATTTCATATCAAAGAGGCGCAGGTTTGTCCGTCGTCCAGCAAAAATTAAACCCTCATCTATTCATTTTTTTAGTGTTTGATCCCTCTATTATGATATTTATCAAGGATTTCTTTTTATGTTATCAACTGGTGCCTTTTTGTATGTAGCCGTAGCTATTTCAACAAGTGTGATAGGCGGACATTACACTACGGATATTCGATTACAAATTGTGGAGAAGACTAGATGCTTTGACAGCGTTCATAGTGAGTACCGCAGCAACAATTGCGTTTTATGATAACTCTAGTGCGGCTTTATGCGACAACGGGGTTCTAGAGAAGTCTCGCGTTTGTGCTGGCTCAAAGAGACTGTTCATCAGAAGAACTCTATTCAGAAACATTGTCAGCTGAATTCGCAATCATTTTAGACTGCTCAAATCGCGGGCTTTCGAATTGGTAGCTGCTTCTCATAAGTACATCAATCGGGCAACATATAACTGCCTACTGACACTTTACAGTATTTGTAATAGTAGTTTCGGAGCGCATCATCGTCCTTACGGCTCACTGCATGTGAAAAATGGGAAACCCTGTTGAAAGGGATAGTGTTTGGGTTGGTACCATCTGTAGAAAGGAGTTACCACCTGTCTTCTTGACTTCGGATCTAGCAACCGAAACATTGTATAATCATATCATTTTTTCCCTACAGTAAATGGTAAGTGTGCCATGAAAAGCTGAGTTACGGCGAAACGGTGATCTGGTGGCGTAACTTGTAGCGCAATTGCCCGGTAAGCGAAAGGTGCGGGTTAGACTCCCTCCTGGGGCCGTAAGGTATGCTCTCCTGTTCGCGGCTGGGACGTCCCGATTCGGGTCACCCCGACTATGGCGTCCCCGAAAGCAGCCGAAGGGTATGCTCGCGGGACGTCCTAGGGGAGTCAGCCATTCGGGGTCTCTTCGAGGCTGGGGGCCCCGATTCGGGCTCCTCGACTATGGCGTTCCCGAAAGCTTTCGGGGAGAGCATACCTTCCGGGATGGGGACCCTGCCCCGAACAGGAGAGCATACCTTACGGCCCCTGGGGCGAAATTTTTGTTTATAACCTAGTGTACTTAAATTTCTCATGGCGAACTGCGGCCAAAAACAGCAGTTAACAATCAATATAATCAAATACAAGTCAAATTTGATCCTTATGTCGTTTGTTTGTTAATATTTATGACCA
>KZ347256.1:34134-44630 GCA_002352805.1 Teladorsagia circumcincta | reverse complement strand
CTGCCTGAACAAGGTCATGCCTCGCAACGCCCTGCCTGGCACTACCACACGAACCGCCTCATGGTACGGTTACGGCAACTTGGCCGACATTGGTTTCATGCATTTGTTTCATGCACGAAAGCGTCAATCACTCGTTCATTTTTGTTGACCCTTCATTTTATAAACGTACGCAACACACTGAAGCTGCTTGGTCTCAGATCAAGCAATCTTCATAGAAAAGAATGAGGTCAAAGGAACGCTGTGGAGTGATCATTTTGAAGCCATCTGGAAGTGACAAAGAGGTCAAGAACCGAGATTTTACCAGTTATGGAAAACTATTGCTGAACTTTCGAAGAAAAGTCTCGCTTGTAAACTTGTTTGTCGTTGTTACGAATGTCTTCACTATCACTTAATTTGCGCATTTCACATCAAAAGCAAAAGTAAGGAAATTATGAAAAAGTGTTGCCTAGTAAATCCAATGGCATCTTGTAGCGTAAAAGCACTCAATGCGAAGGGTTCATCGTCTCCCTCAAGGCCGCACTTATAGCTTAGTGAGGCCGAACGTCCGAGCAAATGTGGAGTAGATATGTATCGATACATATGAACGACTAACTCATCCGGTCGTGCTGTCGTCGCGATCGCATGGTCAATAAGCATGTACCCCACGCACAGTTGTGCAACTGGTCCGACTAAACTAGCAGCGCTTAGTCTGTCGTAGCATTTAGCTACGATACACTAACTAACTTCTGAAAAATGGCCACCCCAGTTCTGGAGATAGACACCGAGGAAAATGAAAATTTTGTAAGAGATCGCTTAACATGCGCACTAGGCCCCAACGAATTGCATGTGTTTCATACTGCATTAATGCAAATCAACTTAATTTGATAAATTATTGTAAGGAGAATCGCATCTAAAGCACACCGCAAAATCCTTCATCTTTCATCCTACTCACACAACTATTTTGCCACGAACCACTGCTAATGGGCTGCAAGCATTGGAGTAGGTCATCAAATATCAATAAAACACAAAAAGCCGAACAGTGAGAAAATAGAGCCTTTAAGCCTCCCACCTCGCTAGCTGATATAATTCAAGCGCAAAAATGTGTAGATCAAAAATAACTGACATCATACGAGCGCGTGAAACGTGTCTAGGCAAAGCCACCACCAGTGTTGGCGACTTCCATGAAAGGAGAACAAGCGAAAATGATCACACACGTATTGATTCATTGCGCCCCGGAGCGTCCAGAGGAATCGCTTTTCCAAAACAAATCCTTTTTTCGTAATCGCTTACTTGCCGGAGCCGCAGGTATTTTGGAATGGCTATGGCTCTACCCATAGCTAGAGACTTATGCGATGTAGCGATTAAGTTGAAAGGAAAGTGTGTCGTCTACAGGATCACCGACACACATCGTCGAACGGTCATACGGCGATGCCAACCCGATCAATGTATGTCTAATCCGATCAGCAGGGTCTTCGAATCAATATCAATACAAAACTCGCAATAAACAAAGATCATGAAGAGGGAAAGATGGTAAAGGAGGATACAAATAGGCTATATGTGACGCTTTCGCGAGAGAGTATCCTACCTATAGAGTTATAAGGCGCAAAAAAAGGTCTAAAGACACGTAGGCAAATCGCACAATAGCCGTGTTGCGTGATTTTGTTCTCAAGAATGCCTTCCATACCAAGCCTTCTCACCTTGGAATCCTAATACTTTTGACTAGCGCTCTCGCACATGGACGATTCATCTGCGCAGTACAACTACATATTATTATCACAATAACATATGAAATCACCACAATAGTATGAATACAACAGAAAAAAAAACGCCAGCGGTCTATTTAACGCTGAAATTCGAAATCAGCGAGAGGAGAGGGTGCCACTTCTCGGGTTCGACCATCTTACTCGTTTTTCTTCAAATACGACGCACCACTTGGTACTACTTCCACATTTCACGGTGTCAGCTCACTGTGACTTTTGTTTTTAATCGTATAATCGCCAAATTTTTAGAACGACACGTATATATCGTTGGTGTGGTCCACTAGAACAGAAAGCGATATTTTCGCATTTCGCAGTGCGAAACATTTCTCGCTGCGGGAACCCCAGGTCCACGCTGTTCATGAGCGGACCTGGGATTCCCCCAGCGAAAAATGTTTCGCGCTGCAAAAAGCGAAAGGGGTGCTTTCTGCCTTAATGAACCACACCCTGCTATCGTTCCAGTTGAATCACACAATTTGCAAGCTGTGGACGGGGCTTAAGGGAAGAGCCATAAAGCAACAAAGATACAGCGAAGATCAACTGTACAAAACAACTAAACTTCATATGAAAAAGCTCACCTCGACAGATCCTTCTTCGAATCCGAATCGTTTCTGTACGACAGACGTGAGCTCCTTGATGCGACGTCCACGTTCTCCAAGAACTGATTGGGTACGCGTAGCCATGATGATGACCTCAGCACGAGCAGGAGTGCGACGCACCTTCAAAGTTTGAGATGAGAACCTTCAAAAGAAGAACGGAACAAAAGCAGAGAAAATAAGCCACAAACACCAACAAAAAACAAACGTGAAATGAAAAGTAACCTCGACACCGGAATATCCATCCTCAGCAAGCTCTTTCATCAAGAAATTGTTCAATTCAGCCTTAAAAACTCCGTCCAAAACGGCCTTCTTCTTCTTTGTAATTTGTGGAGCACTCGCCATATTTGCCCTCCGTTCAAGATACCTGCAGCGGGACTTGTAATATTTTCACAGAAGCAGATTGACCAAAAGTGGGTCCAGGAAACCTTTTAACATTTTCCGTGGCTAAAAAGTCAAAAAGACAAAAATCATGAAACGATCTCAGTGACAATTCCCTTACTAATTCTCTCGTATTTTTCACAACATTGCCATCAATTAGCACTACGAACACAATGTGAAATGTCTCTACACTCGATCAATTAGGAAAAAACCCAACTCAACCAAAGTTCGAGACAAGAACACTCGTTCTAAAGTCCTGTAACTAATAAATCATAATCCAAATAAAAACACTACTTGAAAATAAGTTAAATAGAATTTCCAAAATTAATGAAAAGTAGAAAACGATTTAGCTGCTGAACACAATGCAACGAGAGCAGATACTCAGCCGAGGAAAGGCACCGTAGACTCGTTCTGTTTGAGACCTCCTTCAGTAATTGGAAAACTCGTCCCGTCATTTTCCATGGTGATCACTCGACCGATCGTCAGTGAATGTCGTTCCCCGGAGAAATTTTGTTGCTGTCAAGTTAAATGTGTAATAAAGTGTTAAATAGTACATTTTCACGGTAAAATGAGCGCTTGTTCTTACTTAACATCGATTTGGGGCCCTGCATCGACTGTAAACAGTAGGAACGTGCAGTTGCAAGGTTGCTTTGTTTGCAATGACTTAGTGGATGTGGGTTTGGTCATACTCATTTCATCTCTGTGCTGTTTATCGAGAAGTTGGTACAGGATCACTAGCGAGTGCCAAGTTACATGGTGCAGCTAGACAATTTGTAGTTTCACATGGTACAACTATAATAATTCTGAGGCGCAAAAATGCAGCCTTGTTTCACAGAAACTTGGTAGAGCTAAGATATATCAGTTGAGATAGTTTCGTTTTTCGTAGGTTATATAAGGAAATTCGTAAAAAAGGTATATTCAAGGTGCACAGATTTCCGGTTCACATCGATCTATATCATTTCAATTCCTTTGTTCGATCGATTTCAGCGTTGTGAGAAGTGACAGGGGTCGAGCATGGCGGTCTAGACGGAAGTGAGACGAAATTCTTTCGCTAGGAATAGTTAGGAATGATTGAAACGGTGGCATAATGTGGCTCTGGGGGGGCAGCCCATAACATTGAGTCAGATCCGAGGAGACTCGTTTCAGGGCTAACCTCTGGATAAAAAGAGGGACACCGGGTGCGTAAGCAATTCTCATTCCGTCCGGAATTCGTCCCTCTCCTTTAGGCCTACTCCTAGTGGCATTCTTACGCCTTAGCCCCCATAGGGACATCGCGTCATGGGCCTACATGCAAAAAGTTTTTTCGAAGGTTCTCACATCTCCAGATTCAATCTTTATATTCGGAATACCTGCATTGTAAAAGCTGTTGGGCTCCACTCGTACCGATGCCTCCTCCATTCCCGCCTTCTATCCTTCCAGATTTCACTCATCAACCATGGCCTCTCCTCCTATATTTTGGGGAAAGGGTATGCTTGTTCTTGCAAAGTTGTCCCAGGCCGAGCTCCTCTTGGCAACTTCCATCCGTTCGTTGTGGTTATCTCACCGTAAATAAGATAGCTTTCTACGAAGCTAAGTGCTGTAGCGGCTAGAAATGAGAGGGTGGGGTTGAAGTCCTTGTGGAACAATAGAGCCAGACAAGAACCGAAGGTGAGGCCTTCATACCCTGCCTTCATTCTCTGCGCGGAACGCGCGTTTCGCGCACCGTTCGAGGCTGGAAAAGAGGCGCTAAAGTAGTTGGGGCGGTGTATTTTGAAATTGTAGCGTGGTGAAGAATAAGTAATGCCTACATGACTGAGTTTTAGAGGTGCCAAATAGAGCGCCGCGCCTTCTCACCAGGGTCAACCCTATGTTGGTACAAGTACCAAGGTGGGGGTCGTATTTGGTTCAGCTTTTGGGGGGCGCGGGGTTCTATTAGCGGTGGTCGGCGTTGGGAGCAGATTGGGTCCTTTAGCTCGCATAGACCCAGCCATGAAGAGGGAAGACTTGCAAAAAGCAGCAAAACATGTAGCTTCGCTATTGCTTGAAACAATATGGATAATAGGCTGGGTGGGCTGGGTGAGTGTAGGGGCGTGGTGTGAGTAGCGAGAAATTTACCCTACTCTGGCCGTACTGTACTAATGACCCCTCCCCCCGCTCGACGGCCGTTTTGGAGGAGGGGTGGAGTTGGTGGTCGCCTGGTCTCAGAATCAAAGACTAGAAACAGCATGGTGGTGGCGGTGGTGGTCGGGATGGGGAGAAGGGTGAGACGGTGGTTGTGTTGGAGAAGCCTTCTGAGTCTCATGGTAGAGGTGGGGTTACAGGGGGTCGCTGAAAGGATAGGGTAAAAAATTTCCGAAAAATACCAACGCTAGGGTCGACCCTGCTTCTCACCCCTCCCCGGGGAGGATACAGCCCCATATGTCGCCATCTGATTAGGCGAGCCTGCGGACTTGTTGTGGCGGCTACCGCACTTGATAGAAGTTGCGTGGAGAAGCTGCTGCCAGCACATTGTGCTGATTTCTAGCGATGTATGTTGGAAGCAGCTTATCCGCGCGACTTCTTTCGGGTGCAGCTATCGCCGCGTCAAATCCGTAGACCCTCATAATCAGACCGCGAGATATGGACTGTATGCATCCATCTGCGGTCGCGTGGTCGATACGTATCTGCTCCACACTCAAGCTGCAAAGTATGACCCGACTTCATGGTTCACCGGCCCGTCAGTTTCGAGTCAGTATGGAAATAAATGGGAGTTGAAAAATGTAGATATCCCCTCATATTCCGATTACCTCCTATTAACTGTGCATCGCAAGTACAATCATTTGATGTATTATCACACATTCGTCCTTCTGCTGGCTCTCCCCCACGGTTGTGCAATTGGACGATTAGCCCGGCTACACTACATTTGCGGCCCAACGCCAGCGCAGCACGGTAAGATCGATCTCGAGGCTTGCTTGCGACAGGCGGGTATGGGTATTATAGTGGTTTCACCGATGTTTAGCAATGTCCTACGGCATTAAGCGGCTAATGATAGGCGCTGGGTGTTATGGGGGGGGGGGAACTGAGTTACGCAGACTAAACAGTAAACAGTCCGACGTAGACGCCATTGGTGGATCAGACCCCTCAGGACGTTGGGGGTGCGTGGTTCTACAAGCTCCTTGAACTCGGCCGTTTAGACCGCCTCAAAGGCACACCCCAGACAGAAGTTCTGTGAACAATTCCCTTCGGTCTGTAGGATAGACTCCTAGAGTATTACAGATGTGGACGGAAATCGTGTAACGAGAGCGCTAGGACTTCGCAAAGCGATGTGCGACACTGTCGCGATTCAAAAGTGCGTGACAGGCAGTTAGGCCTTGCTTGTGTGTTGCCGTACTGCCATCGTTATCAATCGCGGCATACGTGGCGTCTGCGCTCTCTCGCGTACAACGTGCTCTCTCGCGTTTTCCCTTGCAGCGTTGTGTCTCTCCGTCAAATCGCAGCCAACCTCACAAGGGAAATTTCAGTGTCTGTTGGCGCTTTTTGCTTCCCCCCCCCCGCTCACGTTCCTCATTGCACTTCTTATTTTCGAGCAAGATAACACACCAATTCGATCCCGAGCCGCCCCCTTAATCTCGCTCGAATACGTCACCAAAATCGCTCTGTCCACCCTTCAGCCATCGTATCCACTTTCTTTCAATCAAAAATTCTCCCTCCTCGTCGGAAACTTCCCACAGCCGACCACTAATGCGTTTGAAAGGTCTACGTATTTTGAGTAGTAGACCAGCGATTCTCTAACCATAAGTTAATACATTCGGTTGTTATCAAATAAGGTGGGCTGTACTACGAATGGCAGATAGTTCGAGCACCTAAGTTCTTAAAATTGGGTAGACACTTCCAGTTGAACCACTTTTTCAGCGGACAAGTAAACACAGTGGACGGCCTAAACCTCTATTTCTCAGAAAAATTCATAGGTTCGACCATCCCAGACTTTTAGATGCGGGAATAAATGTATGTGTCGCGTGTGTAACGGCAACACCCAAGCCAAGCACAAAATTTGAATTGTAGGAGAAGCGACGCCGTGCTAAGGGTCAGGCCAAACTTTTGTAGTTTGATTTGCAGTTAAGTGTGGAGACGATATCTATCATGCGATCGTGCGATCGCACGTGTGATCGTTACGTATCTACTTCATGGAGAAAGGCATGATCGCGCGATCGAGAAGTGTGTATCGGCCGTGTGACTCGCTGGCACATTGTATTGTTTCTCGCTGGAGGGGGGGGGGTGTCGGATTGCAGATCCAATATAGAATGAAACGAGGTCCTTGATTTTTCGATGTGAAGGAAACGAAAAATCAGTGAGTCAGGGGGAGTACAGTCGATTTGGGAGGCAGGAGGGCGAGTTACTGGACATCTTTGGAAAGCTGCAATGTGCGAATTTGCCGCACTGCCCTTACCAGGAAGGTCTTTCAGGTCACGCCCAACTTCTTAAAAACGGTCTTTTGTATGATATAGTGGTAAAGCATGGAACACAGAACTATGGTTCATTTTTCCTGAGCAGCCTTCTGAATGCCGAGTGACGAAAGGTTGGTTCATGGTTCGATTCCCGTTGGTGACAAAATTTTGCATTTCGTCTGGCGCTTGCCTGATGTCACAAAATGGTATCCGTGGCTATAAATGAATGTCGTATTACCATAGAGACCATCGGTAATCCATTTAAGTAAGTTTCAAACCAAGAACTGGTGCCAAAAAGGTGTTTCGCTTGAGCCTTTCAAAGCCGTTTTTGGCATTCAGAGGGCCGCTCTGGAAAAATGAACCATAGTTCTGTGTTCTATGCCGTGCCCCCATATCACTCAAAAGACCGTTTTTGAAAAGTTGGGCACGATCTGAAAGACCCTCCTCGTGAGAGATGTCGGTCAGACTCCACGATCGCGATCGCCCATCGCTGTCACCATCGTGGAGTCTGACCGACATCAGAGACTGCGAACATCCCGCGCGGCGCGGCGGCGACTGTACCGCCCGGAGCCACACTGCGTCGCTTTTTTCTAGAAAATGATTGCAAGCAAAGAAACGACGTAGAAAAGAAAGAACCAGGTGGTCCCAACGACTCGGACAAAGTGCCGCAATTTGGCTCGCGCGAACTGTGGCGTGTACTGTTTGCACATCGCGGGACTCGTGTTCAGATGAACAGTAGATCAGTAGTCTCGCAGAAGGAACCGCCCTTAACAGTAATATATGGCAGACAGATCGAAGATAATCGTAATAGAAAACTGGCCATTCGGCAAAACCATTTATGAGCTTTTTCCGCATTTATAATCTTATTTGCACAAGCTTCATTATCCTCATTGTTATTTGCAATACGTCCAGTAGATAATTGCCTAAAAAAGCCACGAAAACGTGCGTTCATGGCATCGTATCTAAATTGAAATGCCTGCCTTATTTGCTGCGAGTACTAATACGCGTGAATGCCGAAAACTCATTTCCAGCCTTTCAGGGCACTTGAATGGAGTCAGTCCGTATTTTCGCAGATTATGACTCTCGTAGTGTGTCACTCGCAGAACCAACTCAATTGGATGGAAGCCACCATCTGCAAAGCTTCCGCAAAATCTTCAGAACATCTGCAAACCACGATGGGCAAGTGGTTTCGCGTGACATCTTCAGCCACGATGGGCGGGGCTAAGGACTGCGGGCACGCGCGGACGAGATTGACGGTGCTGTCTGTTCAATGTCCTCTTCCTTTTTCTTGCACTGCTTGTCGATGCAAAATCTTTTTGTTTTTTCATGTACTGTGAAGTTTTTGAGTCCGAAACTGCTCTGCAATTGGTTCTTGAATTGCTCAGTGTTCTCAATTTCATCAAAATTTGGAAGCATTGTCAATTATGTAATTCAATCAACTTATTGGTTTTTTTTTCTAGGATGGATGAAGGGAAGATTGTTCTAGTTGGTAACGAATCAGATGTACTTCACTGCGGCTATAGTCACGCAATTTCAGATGCAGGGAAAAGGTAATTTGAAGAAGTTCAGATTAGCTTTGTAGTTGGTGTGTAATGTTTTATACTTGTTTGTTGAGTTTGTTTTTTAGGGTCTATTCCAGTTAGGGGGGGGGCATCATTATGCAGCTTCTCGGCGTTCTTGTGTAAAACCGCACATTCTAGTTCACACGCATGTCAAGTGACTGCCCTCACCCCCCACCCCCTAGACTGCCTACATTCCCCCTGGCTCGCAGTTGCCGTAACTTCCTGGAGAAACTTCACCACGATGCCCCCCCTAACTGGAATAGACCCGACCTTTCTTTTTCTCGTTATAAGATTAGGTGATCCATGAATAGCATTTGATGTTCTAATCAATTTATGGCTGCTTTATCCCAGTTTTGAAATTGGCTATAATGACCAGTTATTGAAATGTTCATCTTGACACGGTTTTAGGTATCCAAGTGCAGTTCACTACACGCATTCTATGATTCTCAGTCAGTTGGGCGTGGATGAAAATGTGATATTGGAACTGCTCTGTACATCAGCTTGCGACGTTCCTTTGAAGGTTTGTTGGCGCTTGTTTATTTAGGGGGACACTTTGATGCTGAGAACTTATTTGTTGGAACTACGTCGAAGGTTTTATCATACATTGAACATTCAGCAGAATAATCACCTGATTTATTTTCCGCATAATAGGATGTTCACCCTAGCTGGGGCTCATTACTCATTTCAAATTGGGGTAATACACGCGAACCATTGCATCAAAATCTCCTCCTGAGTAAAGGACACCGTTTTGCTCCATATATTACTTCGACATCTGTCCACCGTATTTCACAAACAACGATTAGAGTCAGAGTCACGTGGTTAGACTTTTATGAGGGATTACGTCTCTGATGTTATATCGGTCGATATGTAAACTCTTTTCGGGACTCTTTTCTTTCCTCTCTATTGGGAATATCATATTGGAGTGTATGTGATCCATTTTATAGGCTCGGCAGCTACTGTTGGAAAATATGCCTGCTGGACATGATATGAATTCGCTTGCTTCGTATTTACAAAGTAGCAAGCAGGCCTATTCAATGCAAGGGCTTAGACTGCGTGTTGATCAGGACAAACGTAAGTTACTCTACGTACTACTGCCATGCTTCACTCGATTTTCTTTTTCTTCTTTATAAGCAGCTCAAGCTTTTTAAACGTTTCTCTGATTCAGTGTTCGAGAAAGCATTAATGAACACAAAAGATGCTCTTCTAATCGTATGTGATCCGCGTGACAAGGAGCTAGGAATCGGTGAGTTAGTTCCTATAGCTCGATTAGTTCATTCGTAGTTTTGACCATTTTCGGTTTCAAACTCAGTTTTTTTGTTGTCTGTATTAAGCTAACTCAAGGGTCAGCACTACTTCTTATTTTTTTTACATCAAATCCTAGGTGATATTCACTGAAGTGGTTTCTTTAAGGCATGGACGAAAATCAATTCGTGGAGTGGATGGCTCGTGAAAAAGCAGATTCGCAAATGGTGGAATTTTGGATGAAAAATGAAGCAGCGAAACCCCCAGCGCTTGGGGGTAATCAGATGGGGTAGGTTTCCATTATTTTAGTCAGTTAATATTTTTTGTTCCGTTCGGGCCATGTTCTTTAGCATATTTTAAGCTGTAGAGCAAATTTTCTCATACAGGTTCTTCCTTATGTGGTTACGATTTGAAGTTCGCGAAAAGAGAAAAGCTGCGATTTAAAATCGACAGCCGCTTGAAATCGAAGGTCTATCTACAGATAATGACGATAATCCTATCAAAATCAAAGTCAATGATCAGATAATCTCTCTCCAGGTACCTTATTCTCATCGCGACCGACTACTTTCCTGACTA
>KZ347252.1:40319-52193 GCA_002352805.1 Teladorsagia circumcincta | reverse complement strand
TTTGAGGACGCCGAGCTCTACCCACGTGATGAAGCTGTTATGCGCAGAGTTCAGCTGCAACTGTGTAACCCACAACCAACATTCCTTGGTACACCGTTGCTATACTGTATCTCCATATGAAAACATGGCTTTGTTCCCGTGGATGTCTGGTTTCGAAGTCACCCTCAGCTGTCCATCAGCCGCCAACAGCAGCCATCTTCTCTCATTGTTATCGGGGAAAGTTCTATTGTAAAATGCGCTCACAACGAAGTCAAGCGCCTCCTTCCTGTTGGAGATATTGGACAGCGTTCCAGTATTGGCCACCAGTTCTGCTTGCTCGTGTCGCTCAGAATAAGCCGAGCCCATTCCCTATCCAGAAAGGCCTTACCAGACGGACTTGGAATTTTTTAGATTTTACTGTGGATACAGTCAAGTCTCCCAAAGAGTTTCACTGTAGTTTGGCGGAGGCTCAGTTCGTCGGCTTTCTTCAGTGTCCGTTTCTCCACGTACAGGTCAAAATCCATTCCCTTCGCCCTCTAGTCCTTTACCTGAGAATTGGAAAGGCTGAAACCATAGCTGTAAGTGCACCAGAGACTAAGCGTTGCTACGCAGTGTTTTGCCCACAACGAGTGATATTCGTTGACTGTTTTTGCTTGCTTGAACATGTACGCTTAGGTGACGTTTTCTGGTAATTCATTTTCAAACAAAAGTTTTGGCTTGAATAGCATCCGCTCAGTAGCGCATAAGATTCCTCAATATACGCGCTGAATCGCTCTTTCAAATGAATGGTCGCTCATCTTAACAGATTGTGCTTAAGCAGAGAAATAAAGGTACAAAGGGAAGCGACATTTCAAAGTTATCAACCTAATAGATAGTAGGATAAAACAATGCTCTACTGTCACCGCATCATGGCAGCACATAGTTTAGTTGATGGTGGTAACCTTCTAAATCTGCTTTCCACCTCTTATCAGTAGCTACCACTTTGGGTCATCCACCATCTCTGTCTCCGTACCGGCCCCTATGCCATATGTCAGAATCAACTTTTCCCCATTGCTGTGGTGCGTGCTATAGATTTCGTGACACACACACATGGACAAACACACAGGTAGACATAACGATTTATATATAGTAGGGATTGCATATTGAATCCGTTCAGCGCTCACAGAGCCAAACAGTATGCATATCCCCATTTTTGCCCATTCGTGAGGGTTCTAACTAACCCAATTATGGATACTTTCCTGATTACTCTGAGAGCATTATCGCTTATCCTTCGAACTTGAATGGAAACTGGACCTTCTTTTTTCAGACTACATGGGATTGCAGTCACTCTGCTTACTGATTTTGCTATATGCTGCAGCAAAAGTAGCAGAAATTCAAGCAATGCAAGACAGGCACACTTAGTGTTTTCTGTAATTCCAGACCACAGCCCTGACACCGAAAGTTGCAGAGAAGAAACCTCTTTGTATCCGTAATCAATAACCAACGTTCCAGTTCACTCGGTCTGCCTTTGTAGCGCTCTCGCGTATCTATTGAACGCTTTGTGTCAAGGTCACTCAGCCCCACTCTATTGGCGCTACCTAAAACTTGATCTCCTCAGATTCAGTTCTTCATTCAACGTCAGGTCGCACCAAGGTGAAAGATCTTTTTTTACTTCTCCTGTAGTTGATACACTAGCGAAGTAGAGTATTTTCCGAGTTCTGATACGTCGAAGTGGATCTCTGCCTCGTTTTCTCACGTTGCTCATATTTAGCTGCTTTGGCACGATCTCGAACTCCTTCATGATGAAATTACTACTCATCATCGCAGCCACTTGGGTACCGGCACTTAGTGAAAAAAAGTCATCAAAAAGCGACTTGTCTAATGGTGAGTTTCAATTTTTCTTTTAAAGCTTGGAAGGAGATAAATGTTGTCAAAAAATTTTTACTACTTAGAATGAGCTTAAGCACAATGATAGCTGGATGTTCCCCCATAGCTGCGAGCCACGAGGCGTAAAAGTCGCTAGTCTATTTTAGTATTCTGCTTCACTAACCGTTTTTTAATGCATCGGTTCGAAAAACAAGTTACGCCGTATCTATGAACGGTTTTTGAAAAGCGCTGTGCAGTTAGTTGACACTCGGGATGGTAGACGCGTACTATGGCTTTATTTATGGAATCCAGTACGATTGCAATGACTTGTTTGGGCTCAAAGTTGACTAAGTACCTGTTCCCATGGACTGCTGAGGCCGGGAACGCAGCCACTTTCACGCTTTTTTCGGGCCACCTGTGGGTGTGAATCATTTTGATCGTGAAGTTCACGCTGTTCTATGGAGCGAGTATGTAAACCTTCGGTTTCGCTACTGACATTCATCTTTTTTTTTCATTTGCTGCTTGAGACACAATTAAAACCCTTCTTCACCCACTGAAATCATGAAGCGATGATGGAAGTAACCGTTCCACTACTCCTTGAGTCCTCTTCGCACACCTTGTTTGATTGCGTAGCTAACAATGAAGCACTTTGCACTTTGCTTGTACAGAACGGGTTTCCCCAGATGTTCGAGTGGTGGAAATTATTGCAACGGCTATTGGCATAGTTTAAACCCTAGCTCCAAGGAAGATTAACGATAAGAACGAAGGTCGAAGAAGGGAATTCGACCTAGTGGAGAGAGAGACGAACCTCCTACAGGTGGAGACCGACACGCAATTTGCATGGATGGATATGCCCCCGACAATGGCTTTCCCTTTGGCGCAGTTGGCGCGCTACGCCTTCCTCTCCGCGTCGTCTCGTGTCTGATCTAGTCGTTCAGCGGCGATAGGATTAGCTTTGAAGAGGGTAGCAAAGACGAGTGGCATCAATGCGCAAACCAACGGGCAAGAAAAGGTTTTTTCTTGAATTCTGGGCGATTTTTCTCTGTTTGTTTCTCTCGTGTATCGCTAAACATCTCTAACTTAAAGCAACAGTCCCAGCAGGATCGAAGTGGGGGGGGGGCAGATAAAAGTCGAACACCCTCTTGCTAGCCGTGGAGATTCCTTCACGATCAGGATTTGCATCGCGAACTGACTTCGAATAGTCCTGTGGTCCTCAAGCAGTCGCAAATGTTTCGGCAGGAGGGCGAAAATCGCTCGAGGAAACGGCAATGGCTTATCGGGGATACCTTCAAAAATCCTTTTCGAGCCGTGGTGAAACTTTTATCCAATTTATGCAATAATTTTCGGCCTAGGCCTTTAGACGACTTGGGCTTTTATTCGATTAGAGTTTGACCTGCAGGCCGTGTGCGTGGTAGCGGCGCTACTTACCGCTGCAGCTCCTCTGTCATGAAATGTGTGCTCTGTTAACATCAAAAGTAGTTTTCATTATCAAAACAATCAGCTCTCAGCTCCATACACTTGCATGAGGAACAGGAACGCTGTACGATTTTTTCAGGATTTCGTACGGAAATAGATTGGGTGGAATGGGACAAAGCTGTCGGAGTGGCGAAAGACCTCAACAAGCCGATTTTCCTTCTCATCCACAAAACGTGGTGCGGAGCGTGTAAAGGTAGGTATCCCTTCTCTTTCAGAATATGAAAAGAGTTACCTAAAGGACTAATAGTATGGAATCGAAGCAGTGCGCTTCATTCGTATATGAGTTATTGTGTAGTTTATTTCTTATAAAATTATACGAAAATCAGTAACACAGAGTTAGACTATTATTTAGACGTCTTCTCGTCTTTTACATATTATGTATATCATGTGGATTTCGTCACTGATAAGGGGGTCTCCTACCTGATCGAACACAGCTATTGCACTTTCGAATGGGGGAGTTGAAAAGTGCAACCGCTGTCAAAATTCTGGATTTTTTCTACTTTTGATCAAGCGCGGCCAATGAAAATCAGGGTGCCTCGAATTCAGATATAGATACAAATGGCGCGATGTGCCCGTGATTTCCCAAAATCTCCTACAGCGATTGGGAAAGGCCATTTTTTTCGAAGTGTTGCGTCAAAACTTGTGAAGCATCCTGTTCTCCGCAACACTATAATTTCTGTCTTCAATTTCTGCTTGTATGCGTTATCATTCAAATTGGCCAATGGAACATATGTTTTGTGAATGAATCCGTGTAGAAAATAAACACGAGCTCTACAATAAGGGTTGCCCATGCCATGCAGTCTAAATTACAAAGGAGATCTGTTATACCCAAAAGGAGGCCCGTCGCGCATGATATCACAGAGACAACTTCTCGCCGCGTCAAGAACTCCTTGATTCTGAGGTGATGCAGACAGTCGAACAAATCACAAGTTTGTTTCCCGAGTTGATTAGAAGGGTAATCGGATCCCAATACCACATGCTTCGGTGATGTGATGAGGGATGACTGACCTCCCCCGATGTCCTAGGTCATGTCAATATTTCGGAGTCGGCTAGAGTTTGCCCAGAAGTGGAGTTCCCTGATTGCGAATATCGCACTTGTTCGGGGCGAATGCATGACGCCTGCACTACAGGCATCTAGTGTAGTCAAGCGAGAATTTTGTTTAACGTTATTAACTGCTCCCTGTACATGCGACTATACGCGAGCGTGCTAAACTGGCGATGTTGGAGGCCCTCCTAGCTATTTTACTTAAAACGGGAAAAGAAAAGCTCGCCAAGGAATTGGTCCCCCAACCTCTTGTCTGTGAGTCCACACCATTGACGCTGCGCTTTTCCGCTTCACACTCCCGTTCGAAGCAGAGTTTAGCAGATAAAGAACGCAAATTTGAGCCAGCGTTCCAGGCGCGTACAGAAATATATAAAATCTCATTTCAAATGACTGGGCTGACTTGATGACCTTTCCTGGTTAGGTAAATTACTGTTATGAAGCAACCGATTCAAGGTCTGAACTCTAAATGATTGTTATTCGAAAGTTATTGCACTAAATTCGCGTATTGCGGAGTTTTCATTTGATGCGTCATTTGAAAAATCGTATTTTTCGGTAATGATTTTTTTGACAATTCTTTAGCCAAACCACTTCTGCATATAATATATTAATTTGAGAAATTTCGTTGCTTACTGGTCGCACTAAATCAAAAAATGAAAAAAGAGTTCCTAACTGTACCTATGGACAAAAATCGTCGATCTGTGTGGCGCTGTGTTCTGAGTTTCTTAGATGTCGGTCATATCTCGCAATTGGTGAGGTCCGGGAAGGAGTCAAGGGCGCCTGACGGAGCGCTCGCTCAGTCTTCTCGAGCGAGTTCCATTATACACGGTACGCATGTCGCTGCGCGAGCGACCTATGGCCGATTACATACAGATTCTAGGATAAATCTTGTACAAAAGGGAGAACCACACAGATTGAAATTATCATGCGATCTTATGGCATTGTGTTACCTCTAATTGTAACGTGAGCACAAAACTGTGAACCCATAGCTATTCTAAGCAGTCAAATGGTGAACATCGCGATTGGTTAACTTTTTACCACAGAAGAGTTGGTAAAAAGTGGGTAATGAATGAGTCGTAGCTTGGCTAGAGCCGTCACAGTCTTCAACCACAATCTGCTCTCAACCAAATGGCTTGGAGTGGATGCAGAACACTAGCATTGGACCTTACTTGTATCATTGGTGCTTAAAAAGAGGAGAAATAGAGAGCCAAGTGTTTTGATTCAATTCCGAACCCGATTGGATTGTTCTTTGGCTTTGTTCTATACCTTTCCGTTTATCTTGGAAATGTATTTGGTTTCTCTCTGTTTCCAGAGATAAATTCCAGCACCAGCTTCGCGGCCGGTATTCTGCTGCATTTTTGATAGCTGACCCTTGCAAACCTTACCATTAGGCCACGTGCTACCAGTTTCACCGCCGGGCCCATGCCGTTAGGCTGTGACGCTACTCTGATCAGCTCGGCTGCATCTTCATGCCAAAGCATACCAATTTTAGCCATGATTAATTGACACGGATGACGCCTTCCACATTTTCCATTCAAGAATGAACTTGGAATTCCTTCACACGCAAGAAACCTTAGTCCGTTAAGGCATAACGTTTTGAAGAAGATTCGACGACAGAGCATGGTTTGGTAGAGATGGATGTTTCTCTTGCACCACGGCCTTCATTCCTATCGAGTAGCAATAAAAGTGGTCTTTGCCGCTCTTCTGAACCATATTAGTTGAAACCCTGAGGAGCTTGCGAGCTAGGCGTCATTTTGGTATAAACTTGACGCGATTGCTTCGTTCATCAGTTTTTGCAACGGCCTCCTTTTGCGAAATCCGACAGCAGTTTTTATCACACTGCCCCTTGGGAAGCAAAGTGCTTCCACAATAAAGAAGTTCCCTGAAAAAGAAGTGAAAATTAATCGTAAAACATGAGGTGGAATTGTTCTTGAGACGTCGGCCAAGTGGCCTCTTACACAAAAATTATTGGGAAAAATTCCCGTGGTTCTGAGAGGAAGTTGATGTTCATAGGCAATTTCGCATTTATAATGGCCACATTGTTACAGTGAGAACTTTTTCTGAAACATCTAAACTTGTAAGATTTTGGGAAGTTCTTAGGTGGAGTTATAATTATGCAACGAAGCGTGTATGTTTCCTCCTAACAGTGGAAATCAGCTGCAGGTCTTCTTCGCAACGGTTCTTGAAAAGTTGCACAACACCTCCCGCCCACCCCTCCCTTCTTTCCGGAGGAAGCAGAGGGATTTCTTGTTTGAAGCTTGATTGGCAGTTTTTCATGCTTTTTCATTGGCGATCGACTCACCATCCACAATTTCATTGTCAGCTGCTTTACCCCGCGAATTCGATGTGGGGTTCTTGATGGATATTTCCGAAGAAACCGGTCACAATCAAAGCCACATCTTTTAGGCCTCAAGAGAGAGTTCACAACCTCATCGAAAATGCCCGAACTTATCGAGTTGTCCGAAAAGTTTGTGATGGTGAATGTAGAAGATGATGAAGAGCCAGAAGATGACAAATACGCTCCTGATGGTGGATACATCCCGAGAATTCTATTCCTAGGTAGGGAGCCTTAGTTATAATTAAAAAAAACCATCTGGACGAGTTGAGTCTTTTATAATGATTGCTCTACACAATTTCGTTTCATTCTTCAGATACTGATGCTGAGCCTTTGAAGACCAACAATGGAGCTAAATATAAAAATAACAAATATTTCTACCCACTTGTTCCACAGGTGCTTGATGGAATGCAAAGAGCGCTCGACGAGTTTGAAGCCAAATCAGGGGTGAGCTGAGAATCAACTGTTACTGTTTTGTTGTGTTCCAACTGCTTACTGTAGAGCTTACCATTAAAATCACACGATGTGTTTGCTAACTTGCGTACATTCGGGTGATGATTCATAGAGGTGGTGGTATTAGTAGCCATCAAACAGACAAGCGTTTTTGAAAACCCTACATGAATGAATAGTAGCACTGTTTATTTTCAGTCCAGCAAAGGAGCCGCAAAATCAGATAGCTCAGACGCCAGCGATGAGGAAGAAGAGAAAACCACGGCAGAAAAGACCACCAAGAAACAAGACAAAAAAGAGAAGTCGGAGAAGAAAGAAGACAAAAAGGAGAAGAAGTCGGACAAGAAGGAAGAGAAAAAAGAAAAGAAGACGGAAAAGAAAGATGACAAAAGCAAGAAGGTGGAGGTAGACAAAAAAGAGAAGCAGACTGATAAGAAGGAGGAGAAGAAGGAGAAAAAGTCGGACAAGAAAGAAGACAAAAAAGAGAAAAAGACGGATAGAAAAGAAGACAAGAAGGAGAAAAAGACTGAAAAGAAGGAGAAGAGCTCAGACGACAGCCGAGACAAGGAAGAAGCTAAAAGTAAAGGAAAAGATGGAAAGAAAAAAGAAGAATCAAAGAAGGACGGCAAAAAGAAGGTGAGAACTTCTTTACTATCCTATCATTTTTTTGAATGCACAATGAAACACACAAAACACAACCAATACCAATTCACTAACATCACAGTAATATATGTCTTTGTGCTGGATTTCGTCGGAAAAAGCTATTCGTTCCTTCATCGACATCTCGGAAGACTTTCCTTCCCTCATCAAAGTGAAATTGCAAAGAAGCGAAAGTTATCGTAATAATTAGTTAACTCTTGAACTTATGATAATAACCTAATTCAACATTTCAGTAGAGCCGGATTTGATCCGCAATTCGCATTTGTCAGAAAATAATCCTATACATTGACGATGTTGACTATTCCTGTCAGAATTATTCGAGAGAAGCAACGAATCAACAAGCGACTTATCTCAAGTATAATACTTCACTCTCCCCCTCCCCCCCCTCCATTTCAATGTATGCAACATTGTGACATTGGCCACAACACCGACTCCTAGTCTCTCACTTGGTGTCCAATGCTTGTTGCGTCTCTGAAAAATGAGTACCTCAAAATGAATGAAAAAATCCTCCACTGCCTCATTTTTTTCGGAACTGGGGAAGAGTTTTTCTGGGAGCTCGCCCTCGAGAGTATATGTATATGGCTAAAAATTTCCACCATGAAGTCATTTTAATCAATGAAGATGAATATCGTATCCACTAGCGTAAAAGTGCTTGGCTTCCGCATCCCAGGCACCGGCGCGATAAAAGCTACTGGCGCTCGCCCCCGTATGGTGGCACTCCAGGCATTCTTGTGCCATGCGAATGTGATTTTCGTGTTCCCCATATCAAGCTGCCCTTGGAGATAAAGTTTCATCGACTAAAGTGGTCCAGAGTGTTTTGACCCTGAGACTCGCTGCTCGTGTGCTATTTGTGTTGTCATAATCAAACCGTTTCCGTGGGCATTTAGCCAATTCCACTTTTGTGGGCAGGTTCCATACTGAATTTTTGCCCGTTTTTGGAGGTGTGTGGCAGTTAAGTTTGTGATGCCAAATCTTCCTGTTGAAAGCACAACTTAGGCAGAAGTCGTGTGTAGGATGCCATTCCCTGTGGAGTAGAGCCTCAGATAGCAATCGCAGATGCGACATTCCTGTGCACGGAAATAATCCGACGGGAGCGCTAAAGCCTTGCAAAGTAAACTGCTGCAGCTGCAAATTCTTTTTTCCTTATAAGGGTGTTGTCTGGCGCCCTGTCATTTGTTGCACTCTCTCGCCTCATACTCTTATGTCCGCGCTTAGTGTTTCATTGCATTAGCATAGCCGATCACGGAGGTGAGTGAGCCCTTGAAGGCGGATTCTACGATGGAAAGGAGGCTCATTGGAAACAAAGTTTGAGATGGTCAGTGATGCACGAAACAAGAAAACCCTGAGAAAATGCCTAGAACCCGAGAAATGGGACCCGCGGATTTCCTCATTGACTCCTACCGGTGCTACCCTCTTCACGTCAACGCTACCTCTGCTGGGGAGCTAGAGACTCAGACACGACAGAAGCGTGAGCTGGGCATTCTGGGCTAACGGAACCGCGAGAAGGCCATGCCAGATCGCCCGGGGCATATCCTTCGATCCGAATCGATTGACGGTAGGTTTCTACTTCCTCGATCTTCGTTCTTATCGTGGAATCCTCCTTTAGCTGAGCGTTTTCAACGATTTCTTGTCATTTTTTTACTGACGGCCCATTTCGCAACAATACTTTCACATTCATGTTTAAGAACACACCAGTTAGATCCTATGGCATCCCTTCAAGAACAACGTGAGCACGCAAATGAGAAGGCAATTTTTTTATGGCGCGTTTCTCGTTTATCAATAAAAAACTGCTAATGAGTCTCCACTATTGTTACACAAGTAGCGATACCTGATGGGTCGCAATGGCAGTTTTTATCAGGTTCTACTGACTGCGATGTGCCCGAAAGATGATAAAGGAGAATCTTAAATGTCGAAGACACGGTGCGAATTACAGAAATATATGTTGGCAAGCTGATATACAGCCTCCAGCTTTCTGTGCAAATCCACTAAATAAACGTTTGTATTGCTTCACATGTTTCAAAGATGACTTGACTGAATATCCAGAACGGTACAAGTGGTACTCCTATTTCGCTGAAATCTCCTTCAGATACCTATTATTTATGAGTACCTATTATGGTAAAAGGCCCAAATTCGCGAAAATTAGCCGCATGGAACACGCTTGGTCACCGCGTACCACTGCTGCAGTCAATGCAAGTTGTCTTTTTTGATTGAAAGTGATCCGCACATTAGTTACCTCACGACTTCCTTCGCTCTATGCGAGCTGTAAGAAGGATCTGAGCAAGTTAGCTGTCGTAGGCAGAGCACTTCTGATGTGACAAGATAACAGTTCTGAGGAATTCCCATGAGGTAGGAACGGTAGGGAAATATTGAGTGAGGATCAAGCTTGCTCTGAGCACGCACAGGCCACAAACACGATCTGAAATTGCAGTGTTCCTTGTTGCTTCCCTTCGTTCTCTTGATTGAATATCCAGAACGGTATAAGTGGAAGTAGTTCAGCTCCAATAATTCGTGACTAGAAACTGCCGAAGTTCAAGCCCCTTTTAGCCGGGATTGCTTAATTTTTGAAGGAATACGAGAAGAGACGTGGCGGTGTGACCTCCAACCTACAACTGTCACATTCAATGGCGAAAGCCTAGCCTGTCTACAACTTGGCTGCAGCTTTCAAGGCGAAAGGAAAACAAGACACTTTTCTGGTACGGCTCAACAGACAGAAAAAAGCTGAAAATTATAAACATATGCACCAACAGTTCTTTTAGTTCCGTCTCATAGCCCTAACCTTCTGCCAACGGATAACAACCTGCTCCACTTCTTCGCTTATTTCCTCCAAAATGTCATGCTTACCTAACGATATGACCTCACGATCGAAACCCTATCTAATATAATCACGAGTCCATGGGATCTCGCAACAGAGACAATGGCCACCTCCCCATGCTAAGAAAACGTGTTGCAGATGATAATTTCTTATATTCCTTCAAGTAAAATAGAATGAACAAGCAACATATTGACGTAGATTTGATCGAAAAAAAAAGTTCAAATTTATAATATGGCCTAATAAGGTGTAAAATACTTATGTTTCGATACTTATCTGTTGGCGTTTATTGAACGTTAACAACACTGATTTTTCAGAAAACCGAGCTGTAACGTGGAACGGTTCTTGCGCCTCCAGAGAAGCACCCTTGCATGCAAGATCGTGAAAGAGTGCACAGCTTTGTTACGGGCCTAATTTAGTGTTTCGGAAATAAATGGTTTATTTTTATGACCTGTTCATGTACGCCCGCAATGGATTGTTACTGCACTCTATGGTGGAACAGTGAAATCAATTGCCCAAGAAAAGTTGCCACTGAGTAGATTGTCACTCATTCAGATGTAGTAATAACTGAGCGTCAAACATTTGTTTGATCGGATTAGATATCATGTAGACTCTCGTGAATGCGTACTGTACAAATGAAATAGACAATGTGCTGAGTTCCTGCATTCTACATACTCGATCATTCATTTATTCGTTTACCAGTTTGCTGACTCCCGCTACCGCGGGCACCACACGGTAGGCTTTAGCGAGGCAAAAGCACCCGTTAGAAGATCGGCATGAGGTACTCCATGAAAAACCCCACTACTAAATGTGTTAGTCGGATGGCGGCACAGTTTCGAAGGTTTCCCAGTTCAGCTAAGGTTCATAGTGATCGCGCGTGATAGCATCGGAGCTGGATTGGTACCTCTATTTTGCTACTCTATAAACATCCAGCATTTTTCTGGAATTCAGATAATTTAGCGGTGAATGGATTTCCTCGCTGCCAGTCTCAAAATGAAAATGAAATATGCCCATCCTACTACTATAATAATCGGCTAAGCGGTTGTGTGTGTATGTAACAACAAACAAATAAACAAACAAACACACAAACGCACACACATTACAAACACACACACACACAAACACACACAAACACACACACACCACAAACACACACACGCACAAACACACACACACACCACAACACACACACACACACACACACACACACACACACACACACACACACACACACACACACACACACACACACACACACACACACACACACACACACAC
>KZ347252.1:11008-21114 GCA_002352805.1 Teladorsagia circumcincta | reverse complement strand
GTTTGAACCATAACATTTGCGGAAGCTATCCAGGTCATCGCGAAAAGTGACACATACGTATCAGACGAAAGGACTAACTAGTAAGATGTCTGCAGGCAAATCGTAGCTCAGCTGGTTCAACTTGTGCAGGGTTGGTTGTTTGCGTCCGAGCCACCGTCAGGAATGAATCGGTTCCGTGATAATGAGAAATGTAGAGCGAATGTGCTAGAGTTCTAGCGCATTTGTCATAATCCTACCCAGGGAAAAGTTTGGTCAAATGTCAATAATTAAAAGCAGCGATTGCGATATGTTCTGAAGGGATCTACACTAGATGTGGGGTCTCAATGGCATGCCAATGGCGAAAATAGCAGAGAAATCCGGAATCCGAAAAACTCAAAACGAGATCCCCTTGTGTGGCAGCGGCTAAAACGGCGGACGGGCCGTGTTAACCGTAACGGATTTGGTAGCATCATGGCAGTCCATGTTCCAGCGTTCCTCCAGTTGTGCCGCTGTTAGCAGTACAACTTCTCCAAATCACCAACTAGACTAGTGAGCAAAACGCTTTCACGGCGGAGTTCTTTCGGATTCCTGCTCAGTAGCCAGGGCACCTTTCGTCATAAAAGCACCACACATCGCTTCTTGGCCGAGCAACCGCGAAAATTCTTAAGTTTAAATCTCTGAGAAGACCTTGTTTTCTGTTTTAAAAACCAGGTGCCCAGTGCTTCAGCAGGCGCTACAAGTCTTGTACTACAGCGCTCTTCAACCAAGGTCCCACAAAAGGAAGAGAACCGCCTCCACACTTGACTCTCTATAGTTCTCAGCGTTTTCTTTCCAGTGTGAACGTGAGGAAAATCTATGTAGAAGAGAACCGCATGAAAACCAGCGCTTGACATGCAGGAAAGAATGAACGCCTCCTCAAAGGCATGTCCCGGAATCAAATTGGAGTGGTTCCTGCACACGAATGCGAATGTATTGATGCGATATGGGCAGACAGTAAAAAAGAAAACAATCTGTCGAAAACGCTTAGGTCGAGGGCTTACTCACCATCGCAATCGGCTGTGCTAAAACAATGAGAGACTATGCGCAGAGAGGAGAGTATGAGGAGAGAGAGCACAACAGATGAGAGTGCGCTAGATAACAGTCTGATAAAAGAAAAAGAATGTGCAGCTGCAGCAGCTCACTTTGCAAGGCCCTGCGCTCTTCTAGGGTGATTCCCGATACCACATCTATGATTGTTCTCTAGGGGTCTTTGCTGCAGACAGAAGGGAATGGTTCACATAGCTTCTACCTGAGCTGTGCCTTTAAAATTTTCGTCGCTATCAATTTGGCACAACTAAAACATTCAGAGCTACTATGGTATCCATGGAGTCCATGAATAACTCAGCTTTCTCGGCGGTATTCATATCAACTGTGGGGCGACGAGTTCAGCCCCAAAGGCTCATGATCGAACCAATACGGTAATCCCGCTCGGATATGAAAGTTGGGATGTGTGGTGGACCACAAGTGGAAAAAGGGAGGAAAGGAAATCGCCAAAAATACAGAAATTACAGATGTGTCTGCTTTAGTTGCGGAGAAACCTATTAGAAGCAGACAGGGTGATGAAAGGAAATGTTAGACGTTGAGAAGGAAAAGAAATTCGAGTCGACAGAGCATAGCAGATACAGATAAGCTATAGAACGGTGAGAGTACGGATCATTCTAAGAATCAGGATCTGTCTGCTGGGAGAGTGATTCAAGTCCTATGCGCCCAGTGACGAGCTTAGAGCCGCGAAAGTGGCAACCATTGTTGTAGTGGACCTAGCACATCTATTATATCCACAGGATAATCTTCATCAGTGAGGCCGAGCTCGACCCCTGCCTTCGAGCACTTCGAGAATGAAATTGAATCTGGTGCAGTCTAGAGCACTCCAACTCGATGCAGAGCGACCACATTCAGGCGGTAGAAGCCACTTCCATGTGTACCCATTTCCTCACTCAAACTGATCATGGGTGCATTTGGATAACTGGTCCAGACATATGCAGTAGCTAACCTGTCTTCAATTCAACCTGTCACGCCATACTATTGCGGGAATCTTGCCTCTAATTAGGCTACATACCTTCACGGTTGCAAATACATATCTGTCTTCGCAACATTGTTCGCATGAATGATGTAGTGGTTCAGCGCTTCCCACCCGAGGTAAAATGTTACCCGAGGTAAATAAAACCCGAGGTTGTAAAATGTTCTGAGGCACGTGTACAATAATGCTTCCTTCAAAAGTTCGTTTTGAGGCATTTTCTTCCATCCGAAGCTTCCACACAAGGGAGGAACATGACTACTAGTAGTTACATCCAAACTGTGACTATTTTATTACTTTATTTAGCAGCTCTTATTGTAGTGGTAATGTTGCCTTTCTGAATTCCAATTCAAGGTGGGGTGAGGAACATATGTAGACGAAATGAATTCCCAAGACTGACACCACACTCCAAGCATTACGTACGTACGAGCATGAGCTGGGATCCAGCTGTGTACATCGATCTCGGAAGGGCGACGGTCTATACAATCGTCAGCTCATGAGGTCACGCCGCTCACGCGGCGGGCAGCGTTGCACGCGGCAGTTGGTGCGGCGATTTCCGCGGGCTTTTGCTTAACGGTACTTATCCGTAAGTAACAGGTGAAGTTGGGAAACTGATAAGACCAACGTTCCAGCCATCAACAAGCCATTCCCCATGATCTCCATAGTGATTCAAACCTCACAGTACAAAGCTTGTGCCATGTAAAGGTTGTCGTTTTGAACTTAATTTAATTTCCTTGATAACCAGCCGCCTGAATCACTATCAGAGAACAATAATCTGGCTAAATCGAGAATGTTAAGTTCCGAGGCACAGTGGAATGGTGAGGAAGGAGGTAACATAAGCATGACAGGATAAGCTTGTGAAAAAATGGCAAGGGGCCAGGAACCTGAGTTTTAAGGGGATGGGTGATCCATATTCCGAATCCCATTAATGGAAACCTCATCTAATCGCACACTCCCTAAGGTTTGTACACTGAATTCTAGCAGCGGCCGACATGACATCGCAGGCTGCGGCGGCTGGCGCGGCGACCTAGCCACTGCCACGATTGTATCGTCACGCACCCATCTCGGAACCTCACTCTAAAGCGATAAACCCAGGAACCGGCGCATCTTCCTTGACAGTGCATACTCATGGCAAAGCTGCTATTGCTCAGTTGCGGACATTTTTTCGCTCAACACGAACTTCATCCGACAGCCTGGCAACTCCTTTCCCTTCAGAAACTTTTGTACTTTTGTATAAAGGCAAAGCCTCTCCAGTGAACACCTCTAATTGGACTGAATCCCTTTGAAATCTAATTGCTAAAATTCTTCAATAGAAAGGAAGACCAGATTTTAAGTGACTTCCACATCAATAAGCAAACCCATGGGCCGAGAACCAGTTCTGATGGATTCTATAGAGGGAAAGAAATCAAGGTGAAGCCGGTTGGTTCGCTTAGAGAACTCCTTATACTGCAAGAATACGCTTTGAAGCGGCTACTGTATTTAGACCAGGGTGATAACGCAAAGATTTGACATTGAACTATGGAAGGCGGAGAGACATTTGTTGACACCGCACTAAACGAGTTAATTGCACCTTCTACGGAGATCGCCTTCCAAACAGGGTCAACCGTCCGTTCGCACTATTCGAACGAAGGAATCGCATTTGTGGTTTCGGGAAGAGTTGAGCAAGCTCATCATATTGGGAACGGTCACATCGTAGAGGTCATTATGGGGATTGCGCTTGGACGAGGTTTTCTGCTTGACGGTCTTCGGGAAAAATCTATGAGAGTGTTCATCAAATTTCAATTTCTCTCTTCGCAAAACCTCGGCATTGTTGTAGGTATAACTAATCTGGAGCAGTTCTGCTCCTGCGGTGGTGAACTGGGCCTTTAAAGAAGACGATTTCGTCGAAACATAAGGCCGCCAATAATGTTCCACCTAACAACCTCGTTGGCAGAAGTAATAAAATTTATCACTAGGAAAGTGTGATAAACTAGACAAAGTTGGTGGGTTTGCTGCTTCATGACATCAATTCACCCTCCCCCCCCCCACTCCGCTGCAGCCATGATGTTGAGGGTGGTGCTCGGGGGAGGGAGCGGGGGAGAATTAACGGCAGTCGTGGAGCATTTTGAACAAAACGAACATTTCCTTTTATTTTATTGCTGGGTGCCTTCAAGCTTTTCACTAAAATGTTTACAAGTTTCGAAACTTTCCTTCCCTTTCCCCAAGAGAGGAGTACGTAAAGACATGCGGAAATGCCAAGTTGCTATTCTAGCAAAACGGTTGACTTCATGGTAAAATGGAGGTTTCAGACTCGATTTCAAACTGGTTTCAGTTCGAATGTTTATATTCGCAAATCTATCAATTACCAAAGGACAGAACACAAAAAAGTATTCCAAAAAAATTAAATCAAAAATGTCTAGCTCTGAATCAGCGACATATGGGTGCGGAGTGCCTTCCGCTAGCCTGAAAACTTTAAACTGGTGAATTAGTAAACATTTTGAATATTTTAACCAATTCACCCTGCACTCCCTCTGTTTAATTGTGCTTAAACATGCTAGGTCGGTTTGCAAAAAAAAACTAGTTACCCGACCCGCGTGCTAAACTGTCGTATCATCCAATATCAGCACCCTTTACAGTATACCATTACCCTATCGCGACGGAATGAATAATGTCATGTAGCCTCACCTTTTTATTGGTTCCGGTGACATCATTCTTATTTCAAGACCTCCAATGTCGAATTTTAATTGGAAATTCTTGACATCTTCTTCAAAATTTTCCAGTACTTTCCCTACACGATTTTTAAGATTATGAATTGTATTCAATAACATTCTCGTTTGCGGTGAATTTGCCGAAACAAGAGCTACACAAAAGAATCTTCCTCCTTGAGCACATTGTATTGTTAAATTGGAGTATTTCCTAAACAGAACTGTGAGTATCGCCTCATGCCTAGGTCCATCTGACAGTCTCAAGGACACGTCAACACAAAAGAAGAAAACGGCTAACTTTCGGGAGACTCCAAGGAGTAGAAACTCTCATTCCTTGTAGTTACTCTGAAGACACTGGTGGCACTACAGCTCTTTCGAACTCCTCGGAACCCTCTGGTGAGCCATGGTGAATAGATACGACAAATCTTCACTGTATTGAAATTCGTCTGCTTATCAAGTCGGTTTTCTCAACATTCAGAAATTCTAAATGATCTGTAGTTCGGAAAAGTATTCACGAATGTGCGACAGTCAACTGTGTGCGAACTGCTAGGTACAGGCTCTTCTAGGGGTGGGTGGGAGATGGAAGTACACAGAATGGAGAACAGAATTAAAATGGAAAATACGCACTAGAATTCGCGGAATCAATGAGAAATGTTAAGTTACTGTGCATTCTGTTCCATAAAGTGTGAAGGTGGCGCATCACTGCACCTCAAAACCTCTGGAAAAAAAAAGCGAAATGCGTTGAATTAATCAAACTAGCACTGCATGAAATTTTGGTGTTTGCATTCCATCCCCACTGTAACTTTCTCACAGAAGTTCGCTAAAAATTCTTCTTCAGATACTTCATCGGAAGGCTCCCAGACCAGTGGTGTTTGCGACAGCGCGGCAAGTGTCGCACTATTGGAGCGGTGGTGAACTGCAACGAATCTCGTCAGAAACACTGAATGCAGTGAAGGCCTAGCAAATTTTTTTCGAAAGTACTGTAGCCAGACTACCTGCCTATAATGCAGGCCAATTTGTATCCTTGTACTGCTGCTAGAACCCAAGAAATCGGGGCCGCATCCGAGTTATCCGTGTTACGCGACGCCAATTCCGGCACGGCTCACCGTTCATGTGGTTATCGTAATAAACGTTCATCCAATAAAATGAATGCCAAAATAATGAGGCTTTAAGATGGTATAGAGATTTTGGCTGTAGATTCCGTCATTAGACGGATTTACCTTCCCTAATAGTCACCATTCGCGCTAGAGAAACACCAACACCCAACTTTTGCGCCGCTGATCAGCATTTGGGTTGAGGTAGAAGTAACGAGCCTTCATGGGCTGATAGTCCAATGTGTTATCTACCAGTATACCAAATTAGAAGTCGCTATGTCCAGCATTTTCAGTTTTATGGACATTTTTCCACACGACACTCAACACGGCGCCGCGCTGTTTAGGTCCGCGGCGAGGTCGGTGGTAGTGGGGGCGCGACGGGGGAACCCGGCGCGCTGTATAAGCGACCACGACGCACTGGCTGCAGCTCATTGCTGAAACAACTCTCAAGTCGTCATGTCTGCTCCAGCTATCGCATCGCCCAAGGCCGCCAAGGCCTCCAAGCCCAAGGCTGCCAAGAAGGTGGCCTCACACCCGACCTACTCGGCCATGATCCGCAAGTCGGTCTCGGAACTCAAGGACAAGTCTGGATCGTCTAAGGCTGCCATCCTCAAGTACATGCTGGCTCACTACAAGCTCGGAGAGAATGTGCCCAAGGTAAGCCCTGTTGCTAGTAATCATTTGGTTTGCAGCTGGATTTTGTTAGCCTATACGTTTCTTATATTTCTTGTATTCAGATCAACTCTCAACTTCGTTTGGCTCTGAAGCGAGCTGTCATCAAGGGAGATCTCAAGCAAGTGAAAGGAAGTGGTGCGTCAGGAAGCTTCAAGCTCGGAGAGAAGAAGGCTGCCGCTCCAGCTGCCAAGAAGGTTCGTACATATCCCTAGGCCTCTGTCCAGTCCACAATCCTTTTAGTCTCCTGTTTGTTCTGTGTTAGTAAACCAACTAATTCATTTTTCTTGCAGAGCATCACAAAGAAGCCCGCTGGGGCTAAGAAGCCGAAGAGCCCCAAGAAGGCCGCTGCAGCCAAGAAGCCCAAGGCCGAGAAGAAAGCGAAGAGCCCCAAGAAGGCCAAGGCACCAAAGGCAAAGAGCGCCAAGAAGCCGGCTACCAAGTCCACGAAGCCAAAGGCCACGAAACCCAAGGTCTCCAAGCCAAAAGCAGCGAAGAAGGTCAAAGCCTAAGCGTTTCCAATGTTAAGTGCCTTTAACCTTCAGAGATCTCATGTACATATTTCTATTCATTGCCTGTACATTGCTAATAAAACCAAAAACTAAATGTTGTTGAATTCTTGGACAATGTGGTGTCTGTTACTTTGGCTCGTGTGACACATCCATAGTTGGAAAATGGAGCCCTGGTCTTAAGTCTGGGAGATTTATCACTGGTGAATGTCAAAAGCTGGAGCACTGCGTCAACAATGCAAGTGCTCAAACGGCCTGGGAAACGAGGATGTGTTGTTTTGTTGGCATGTGACCACTCGCCAAACAGTGCTAAAATCTTGAGCTTCGTTCGATCAGTAGGCTTTGCCTCTGACCCATGTGGGACACGATCTAAGACCCTGGACTATCTCTAGTGAGGGTTGCGCGATACACAATCTGTATATCGATCGGTCGCGGAAGTCCGCGCTATGTTGCGCCAAACCAGGGGTTGAGGCCTGCATAGCGCTAATTGACCCCTCAAAAGCAAACTCCATTCACACAGGTCATGTCGTGAGCGAGATGTTCTGTGTCAGCTAAGAATCAGTGTAAGTATCAGTCCCTCATTCTTGATCAGTACTGATCTTTTCTCGTTGTGTACGCTTTCTCTTTTGTTCAGTGGACCGTGTGCTGTATTTTCACTGCGAAGAAAAAGAAAATCCATTTGAATTTTATTTTCTCGAAAGGAACTACCCCAAGAGAAGGTGCGCTTGGCGAGCATGTGTGCATGCAAAAATAGCAATGTGAGGAGAGGACGAAGTTCTCGTGTGATTAGGCACATTTCGGTGCATGAGTTCGGTCTACAAACAACTTTAACTCAGTCCTTCGAACCGCCTCAATTTAATGCTCTGGCCTGCGCTCTATCGCCTGAACAGCGGCTTATGACTAGTATAATTTGACTTATTCAAACTTTCCACACTGTAATTGGCTCACCCATTCTGGTATCCCTCCTGCGCTCTAGCCATTCACGGCAGGGAACACGAAGCAGAGTCTAAGTAGTGCCGGCTGCAGTAATTCCAGTTTTTGAAAACGGAGGAAGTCCCGGGGTGGGTGGACCGGTTTGATTGTGAGGAAGCAAGTTAGGTTCTCATTACTTTGGGAATCTTCACAGTAAAATAAAACATTCGGGGTTTCCTGTGTGTGATGCTCTCCGCACCTTCCTTCCAACTGTCTGCAACGGAGCCAAAAACGATTCTATATAAAACGAAATTGAACAGATTTTCTCTTCGTGTTTTTCGATTAGATGGCTATAAGGGGCCCACTGACGCTTTTCGCTCTGCACTCCCAACCAGACCAGCTAGCACCAGAGAAAGGTGCTTCTTAAGAGGAACCGGTTTGATGCTGTGACTAGTTCGACTCTGCTGAACTACCTACCAATCAAGAAAGAAATACATTAAAAAAGGAAACGATATGACTGATGAGAAAGTATGATTCCTGTAAAAAGCACCTGGGGGTGAGCTATGTCTTCTGGGCAGCTAATGAATCGAGCCACTGGGGGTCTTATATTGCCCAAAACGTTGGGTAGTTGCCTGTAGCCCTAATTACTGAAAATATTGTAGCCTCTATTTCGGTGAGGAACGTGGTAACGGCCTCGAATATAGTTGACCGCGCTCCGTTTTCAATTCTGTTCTATATAGTAGTGTTAGATCTTAAGCTAAAAGCACAAACCAAATTATCAACAAAATGTGCATTATTCCAAAATATTACTATACGTGACGACAGGTCTCTAGCGACTGTATTGAAATAGATGTATACTCCGTTTAGGAAAACGCGAAAAACGTCGAGTGCAGACCACACACCACAAGTGACGACAGCCAAGAAAAAAGAAATGAAAAGGTCACGTTTTTCTTGGCCTTCACCACGTGGTGTGTGATCTGCACTGGACGCTCTTCTCGTCTTCCGAAACAGAGGGTGTAGCACTGTAGAGGCTAAACAGGCACTCAAAACTACCAATTTTTATTTAGCGGTGCTTTGGATCGTGTTTCGGTCGAGCTATTTTGAAGCAGTCGAAACGTCGTCGCCTGGTTCGCTTGGGAATTTGTAGGGGCGTGCTTTCATGGCGAATTGGGAAAAGTTCTGATGAACAGATTATTCTGTGTATTTTTTAGCAACATGGAGCTGAAAAAAACGGAGAAGAAGAATTTCCCCTGTAAAATGTAATTATTTGAGTAAAATTAGCACGACCGCTAAACCTATGATTTTCGCGTACTGGAGGAAAATTTGGTGCAATTTTCAACGCTGAAAACACCATACGAGAGAAAACACAGCGGTGGACACGAGTGCTACACAAAGCAGCTACCAACTCACTTTGAGGAAGTTTTTCACTGGTTTCATCCCAAAATACAAACCAGCAAAGTTTCAAAACAGAGCAACTTTCAGATCGCCCCGTCTAACAACCTTTTTTCTCCCATGTTCATGATTTTACCGAAATCCTTCTCCACACTTCACACGGAGCAATCCCGAAAGCGCGTTTTTGCTGACGCGAATCTTCGACATTGCGCCTGCATCGCTGAAAAGGGACGCTGGCGCAGGAATGGCGTCAGGCGCGAAATTCAAATCGCCGATGAACGGCGTGGCGTCCACCGCGCTGACCTTGTGTGATTAGAAACAGGTGGTGGCGATCGCAACGGGGCGATCGTAATCATCTATTGTGTACACGGCTGAGTGCCGTGTTAACTATCAGACACTTCTCTGTGCTCTAAGAGGATTTTTGGGTGAGGTGAAGGCGCTTGGTAACCTCCAAGGTAAATGGTGGTGAGAGCGAACTTCTATTTTACGGAATTGCATTGCAACGTCTTTTTTTCTTTCACGTTTAGTTAAAGCGAGAGATTACGATAAAGGGTGGATGCGGCATGGAAGTAAATGCATTAGTGGAAACAGTGGTCAGGGGCCAGGGGATGCGATGTGTAACTTTTCGTGGCCCAAGGTGCGCTAGTTGCAGAACGATGGGCTTGCCAATCCTCCCTGAGCTCCGCCTCCGCCTGAGATCCGCCTATCAGTGGTTGCCAGCAGCAACATCGTTCGATTATCATTTTGAAAGGGAATCCAACTTCGAGCGGCGACCGTATCATATAGCTTTTCTGTGGAAAACCTTATCACA
>KZ347250.1:19714-33728 GCA_002352805.1 Teladorsagia circumcincta | reverse complement strand
TTTCTGTTCTCCAGGTAATGAGCAAGCGAGCAGGAAAGGTGGAGGACGTGTATGGACAGGTTTGACGAATATGGCAGACGGGCGACCGCGGTCCAGCCTAGCTTGAGAATTTTGTGATTTGAGACCGTACACCCGCGCCGAGGTGCGTTATCGTGAAGCAGGTTGACTTGTCACTGTATTCCGTGAAGCTTTTCTGCAATCGTTCCGAGCAGCTAGCCATGGATAGCCCTTTTCATCGGCGATTCTGCATACAAAGCATCACTTATGAGAAATACCTTCAAATTCCAGAAATTGGACAGCATCACCATTCCCCCTTCTTAAAGCCACAAGTCAGGCTCAGTGGACCTTTGTCGTTCTGTGCATGGCTACGCAACGACAAAGACGTTGCCATGCTCAGAATCGCGAACGGAGCCGTAATAAGGCCCCAGGGCATGTATTTACCGCTCCCGCCGCCTATCCCTGCTCCCTCCGCCCACTTTGCGAGTTTGCATGGCCGGCATAACGATTGAAATCAGCTAAGATGATTGCGGTATCAACCGAAGGAATAGCTGGCATACCGGAAAACTCGTTTGGACGTGCTCCTCTCCCGAGCTGGCCTTCTTCTCTGCCGGGGAAGCGAGGCCTTCGTTTTTGGCCTTGTCGACGATTCATTTTCGTTTTTCTTCATTGTCGTTCCATTTCCCATCTATCTCTATAGTCAGTTTCAACCACCATAATGCCCGAACCCGAGCCTGACTTTTGCCTTTAATTGTCAGCTCAAGTCGTTGAAACTCCAGTTACCCGCATTCCAAGCCGCTACTGCTTTGCATATGGTTGAAGCACCCAAGACCGTATGCCATACAGTGTGACGATTGCCTTGAATTATCCTCGATTACAGCGCGGACGACGTCTAGATGGACAGCAGGCAAGCGTTCCGTCAGAAGGACCGAAGTCTCCACTGCTTAGCGTGTCAGCCTGATGGAAGCGCCACGTGACAGAGCGTAGCCTAGTCCTTTACTGGAATAATTCTGAACGCCTCTCATGGGCCGACGTTTCCAGGCGAAGTTTGCACAGGAAGAGATCTCGGATGTTCTCGCAGGAAAAGTTGATTTTGTGCGATGCAAAGCCAGTGTTGGAAATGCGACTTGGGACCGCACGCAGCACACTCCGCTTCTTTGATATATATTCCTGAAAGATTCCAGAGCATTCGGGAGAAATTTAGAAACAGCGCGAACAAATTGTTTCGAAACTTTCCTTCCAACTTGATAGTATGGGAGTTTTCGAAGAAATAATGAAGGTTCTAGAAAGAAAAATAGAAATTGAAAAAGATGTCGGGACATACGCACAACGGTTTTTCGTCAACGTAAAAATAGACAGTAGAAGATGGAGTACACGATGAAAACGTAGTTCACTGAAAATCAAGGTGGAACTGCTCAGTGATGGGAGGCAAAAAAAGTAAAAACGCCTGTCTAACGAGAAATAGAACCCTTTCTCCCTGTTAATTCGCGCGCAAAGCGTTCCTCATTGCTGCTGACCTCAGTCAGGAGTAAGTGGGCTCGAGCGGCAGAGATTTGACCCTTCAACTTTCCGCAGCAAAAAGCTCACCCTCCCGCACCCTCAAAGCAACACCCCCAGCAGAAGTCAACTTGAGGTTATATTCATTTGGTGGGAAAGAGTAGCCCACGCGTAGCACAGATGTGTCGTTGTAATGCTCCAAAGTGCGCGACAAGGGTGCTAGTGTATTACATAGCTGGCTTTTGGCCGCTACTCTTGGCTTCTGGACGAATTACGTTGCCTTGCGTGTCCTCCTGTTACTTTTCTGACCATGAGACATTGCAATAAATATTTTCTTGTTTGCATTAGTGCATGCGCAACTGCAGTTGCGCCTAATACTGAGGCGAGAATGCAAGAAATGCAGGTTTGTTCACACAACTCGTCCGACACGCCCATCCCTTATCTCAAAGGAGGAGCGGGTGTTGTTTCAAAGGCCCGCCTGCCTTTCTACTACATAAACTTTCCGCTCTTCGACATATAATTATCGTGAAAACCTTCCTTCATAACGACTGCAAAAACAGGTGGAGCATACACGAATTGAGGACGAGTCATAATAGTTCGAGGATAGGCATAAGTGAGCTTCAGTCTCAGACATTTGAATGTTTTCTGGAGAGCAGGAGGAAGGCTCACGGAATTCGTCAGCAGGTGAGGGTTGTCACTGGCCGAGTTCTTTCACGTGCCGTAATAGGTCCGCGAATGGCGGTCATTTTTATTATGGATTGTGCCATAAAAAAAATGTTCTCGTCCTTGAAAGGACGTAAATCATGCTCGACGAGGGGTGCTTCAGCTATAATAGCATGTCGTCCTGCAGTGTCGTGGTTTTGCCTGCACCCCCATGAAGTCGAACGACGATTCACAAATAAATTTACGTGATCTCGGGTGTGGCTTCTTTTCTGCATCATTTCCTCATCCTTCTCGAGGAATCCATTTCTGAAGCCATAGGAGAATCTTCTATGAGGACAACAGTACATATATTGCTTTTTCCAGAGAAAATTGCTATTCCATTGATAATGTGCTTTTTTCTTGCACTGTCTCTGCACCTTTTTTTGTTTACTTCCTGCAACCACTTTTATATGCACTTGCGCCAGAGTCACTCGGGATTTGAAATCTTCGCTGTGAGGGAGAGTTTATGAAGTTACCCTTTGGTCAAACGAATTCCAACACTTCGTGCATATCCTCAGCTGTCAACAACTGAATGACTGAATTTACACTCAATCACTGAAGAGGGTGGAAGAAAACCGGCCGCAATAACATGAGTTCATTTGTGTTTGAGACGCTGAAGCCATTTTCTAGACTTACTCTTGATTGAATAAGAGCTGATATCCTCGTCTTTGTGTCTTTTTGTTCGAATTGGGACCACGCCTGGGCAGGGGAAGAGGGACTCCAGAGTGGGTGAGCCTTCTTCACTTTTCCCAAGTTCCCGCTCCTGCTAGGTTTACTCCTAGAAAAAGCCTCCGTATCTTGCGATAACGCCTAATTCTTCCTTCCGTGCGTTAACCCGTCGAAGGAACCACCGTGCGTTATACCGTTCAAGGAACCACAAACTACATAGTGTTCTATAAATACTGCCACACAGTTCCAATAACTGAGAAGTTGAAAGGAATGAAATTCATCCAATAAGTCCCCCGGCCGCTGAGTTATGGCTCCCAGTTGCTTCAAATCCTTCTACTGCGGCCCGCATGACATCCTCGAGTTCCTCCTCCGAAACTTTCTAGAGGAAGGGCTTCAGCTCCTCCGTTTGGATGCATTGTTGAGTGCAGGCTCTGTCCATGGCGTAGCCCAAATGGGATGGTCCAGCAGGTCGTAATCGAGAAATATCAGAGCCATTTGTTTGGTGATGTGAAATCGGTATCAGTATCATGAGGCCTGTCCTAGAAAATTTTTGCCCAATATGTAGAAACTGCTTCCCCTCGAGAAGAACCTCATCCTTTAATGGAAAGGGTAGATAGCTTACAAACAATTGGTGCACTGCTAAATTTGTTAGTTAGGTCCATATCGAACTTTATTCGCCTTGGAGTTTGAAGATTGTAGCTGCGCTCCATGTCAGGAATTTTGCCGTCGATGAAAACGGTACCCGTGTGATCGCCATTTTCGGCCCTCGACACCACCTCTTAGAACTTTTTTGTCTTTGATGTGCTCCTCCCGTTGAATTGAGCAGTGGTTAATGCAACGTAAAGTGGGCTGTGAGCAATTGTTATCTCGCCACTCTCTACATGACTGTGTTAGAAACTCCAATGTTCTCGTCACCTTTCCCGAGCCAACCCGATGATTGCTGTAGTTTCGCTTCTTCATGCTTTTCGTGAAATCCGAGATGTCAGAACTTGTGGGCGGTTGCAACAAAGACTACTTTTATTGGCCTTCTCTCCAGTACACGGTAAGCTGCCGAGCGGCAACAAATCCAAAGTAGCGCGATGTTTATTATCGGATGTCCGACTTAGCTGGATGAGGAATTGGGACCTCTATCAAGACTCAGGTGCACCATAAGATGTACGACGAATTGTAAGCCGTGACTTTGGCAAGGTTATTCACAACAGGTTACAGGAAGCAAAGGTATGCCGACCTTGGGATAAATACTACAGATACCCACACAATTGAAGCTTGGTATGTGTTGCAGTATTTATGGAACACCCTGTACCGTTAATTTTTGGCTGAGAAGTCCGATTATCATTTAAGAAGGTCGTTCTCCTAAAAATCAGAGGACTCGTGTATCAGAAGATTGTTCCAAAGGTGCAACCTAAGCTACTGCCTCGACCAGTCACAAAGGGAAGGTGCCGCTGACAAAGCAATAGAGTAATTGCAATATCGATTCAGGCGACCATCATCATCACTTCCCGTTTCTGTTCCGTGCACTTTTACCGCTTTTCGAAAGTGGATTCCTCAACAAGGGCAGAGATTGAAGAGCGTGAAATCTACCTAGCCGAAAGGCAAGCGGGCCCTCAGAGGGGCGGGAAGATACGCGTCTCGCAGAAAGGAGTATGCTACAGCAACGTAGCAGAGCCAATCGTGCGCCGCTCGCGCCGCGGCACGCCCACGTGGATCCCAGTACATGGGCTCTAAGCCGTTCCTCATGGTTATTTCTTCATGCATGCATCCCTGGCCACCTTTCACTCGATTTATGGTGAACTATCGTAAACTCCGCCTTTCAGAATTTTCTAGGCCGATTTATAAATTTTGTGGCAGACCTCTTTCGGAACGTCTGGAGGGTTACCAGGTTGAGTCAAGTGAGTGCTAATCGAGAACGAACCTCACTGACTATTTAGAACCTGTCGTCTGACATCGAAGTCGTTAAGGGTGCTCGAATTCAATAACCTCATTCGACTGTCTTCATTCGCATGACGTAAGTCGGGCTCGAGCGCTCTCAAGAAAGACCTATGTCTTCTGTGCAAGTTCTTCTCCATAACTATTCCGCTAGAAAAATCCAGTCTGCTATGTCGCACAGAACAAGGCCTCTGGGAGAAAAACCTATAGGGCGACCCCAAGCCAATTGTGGTATGACGAAAAGCTCATTAAAGATGCAGTTCACTATTAGGCGGCAGCCCATCAAAAACAGGCTAGAGATGGTCGGTTAAGCGAGATGACGAAAATGCCATGAGATACGACTCGAAACCCAAGGAATGGGACCTCTTCTTGCACGTTTTCCCCATTGTTGCAACTCTCATAGGTGCTGCTCTCTTCAATGCTAGGCTCTTTCTGCCAACGGCTAGAAACCTGCGGCGAGTGGTTAGGCCGATGTCAGGCTTTGCGACTATCCGGCGATTCGCTAGCGAATAGCTGGATACGAATGTTGCGCCAGCGGATCGAATATTGCACCAGCGAATCGAACTTCGCGCCAGCGACTCGACAATGTTCGAAAGTGACGGGTCTAGACACCCCACTAGGGGATCTAGGCTCCCCACTACGGGAGTCTAGACCCGCCACTTTCGAACATTGTCGACTCGCTGGCGCAAAGTTCGATTCGCTGGTGCAACGTTCGGTTCGCTTGCGCAACACTCGCATCCAGCGGTTCGCTAGCGAATCGCTCGATTCGCAAAGTAAGACATCGCGCTTAGTCAGCCAATGGGCGTACCGCGCCGAAAGTAAGGAGTGTCACACTAGTTCAACAGGAGATATATTTTTCGCTAAGAATTGCGTGCTTGTCCGCACCTACAGGGGAATTGCCTCTCTTCCCGCTAGGCAAATTTCTCCTTCTTCTCTTCGACCTTATCTTGGGATCCTCGCATAAGGAGGTATATGGTCAAAACTAAGCAGTATAAGGTTTTTGCTTGTTCTTTATGCTGTTGAGGTTTTGTGGGCAACGTGATCGAAATCTAAAGAAGTCGTCTGAAAAGCTGTTCCAAGAAAAAATATTTTGAAAATGTATTGACTTGACTTCACATCTCTTTTTGTAGGAATTTGCGGAATGTTATCCTCGTCTGATGAATCCACCTCACACACGATATTTGAGGAAAAGCAAGGCACGGGTGTTGTAGAATCAAACCTCTCCTCTGATTCTATGAAGTAATTTATGAATGTTAGGCTGGCTTAGGCGTTCATGTGTTCTCTGTTGCCGCTTCTGCGAGTGATCGTTCTGTGCACTCGGGAGCGCACCCCCAAAACTTATGGCTCTTAAAGCGAGAGATTACGATAAAGTGTGTGTGCAGCGTGGAAGTACATGCGCCAGTGGGAGGTAGTCAGGGGCCTAAGGAAGCGAACTGTGAAGTTCTTGTGGCCGGAGGTGCGCTAGCTGCAGCGTACTGGACTTGCCATTCCTTTCTGAACTCCGCCACCCCTTGTGCTCCGCCCCCAGCAGCAGCGCCCTTCGGTTGTCATTTTGATAAGGTAGTCCATTTTGAGTACCCCCCCCCCTGTCCTGTGCCCCGTAACTTTTCCATGAAACGCATTACCAATCAAAGCATGTTCTTTGCTGGTATGATGGTCGCTATCGGTTTATCATGTGCGAGAGGCCTCTTATTCGGTTGCTAGCTCGTCTATTATCGGAAGTCAATGTGCAAAGAACGGGGTCCTATTTTGCGCGTTCTCGACGGATTTCGTTCATTTTTCGCCACTGGGCATTATTCAGCATCCCCACTTCGAACAGCAGTGGCGGTATCTTTGGGGTATGTACAATTCTTGTTTGGTAATGCTCGGGATTTCGAGAATGCCTTTTACCAGGCTCGATTCTGTCCAACCAATGCATTGATAGGCTGATGTTGTTGAGCACATGTTTTATGGTTGTTTACGCTCCCGAAAACGAGCGTCTATTGCTACGTAACCGTTTGAATCATGTAAGGTTCTCAAATTTCATCCACTGCGAGGAATAACAATCGTTTATCAATGAAGCTGCCATTTTTCGTTTACCTCCTTTTAATTAATTCGCTAGCGATAAGATTCAGAGGAAAAACCTTCCAATGAGTTTTTTTTTTCAAGAAAAAGGTTCTAAACTCTTCGTCCTAAGGCTTGCTGTTATTCCTTGTGATTGAATTACTCAAAGATCTTATAGTTTTATTGAAGCCTCTCCAAGATTGTGATGCTTAAGGCTGACGTTTCGGCTTTCTTCGCCTTCTTCAGAGCCTGAAAAAGTCGAGAACATCGTGATCGATCCCTCCAAGCCCCTAGCAATCCTGGGGACAACTCGAATAGACTGGAAACTCTTAGTCGGCATCGGTCAATGAGGAGTGCTACCAGCTCACCTTGATGTCTGCCGCTGAGGAGTGAGAGAGATCACCACACCACCACTTGAAATTGGAAATGAGTACACTGAGCATTACTACCTCCACCTTCTCGACCTCACCGGTCAGAAATTACAGAGACCGAGAAATGGTACGAGATCACGGGTTACGGCTACACATACTTCTTTTCTATTGATTTTAGGGTCCCAGGTTTTACTCAAAGATCATTTTCTTATTGTAAATTATGGGTATTCTAATTGCTCTCGACGAGCTGAAACCTTCCTTCTTTAGCTGTAGTTTGTTTCGTGTGTCAATTGCTTGAGCTGATTCTCAGAATTCGTAATGCAGGGCCACGTGAGTGCTACTCTGTAAGACATGTTTCAACATTTGAGATTGTTTTTGGATTTTTCGAAGCAATAAATGTAAAGCGACTCATATTATGGGACACTTTGTGTTGCCCTCGATGGGTTGATGAACTCCCTTTAGATGGTTCCCCTATGTCTTGATGCTCACGCTTACCATTAGGCCGATGTCAGACTTTGCGAATCGAGCGATTCGCTAGCGTTCGCGCTCGCGTTGCCGTACTAGCCACTAGAGAGATTCACTGGCCACGACGCGACCGCGGACGCTAGCAAATCGCTCGATTCGCAAAGTCTGACTTCGGCCTAAGTGAGGTCTGGTTGGTTGGTCATAAGCCTCCCTAGTGCCAAAGTCACGTGTCGGGAATGAGTGCCAAGACGTAGTCCCTCCTAGAGTGAGAAAGAGGAATATCCTCCAGCGCAGGAGGTGCACCACTGCTCCGGCTCAAAAGCACCAGGCAACGGCGCTAGGGCTGCGTTCATAGATCGCGACTCCGGAGATTAGGATAGTATGCTGATAGGATTAGATACGTGTTGATCGGCTTGCTTGAAGTCGCCTGAACTACTACTCTCCAGCGATTTCAATCAAAACGTGACTAGTTTGTTCGGCGCAATATCCTACTTTACAAGTATCTCAATAACCAGTCGCCAACTATCCTAATCTCCGCAGTAGCGAGCTATGAACGCAGCCTAAGATCTTGCTTTGTGTGCTGCCGTGCTGCCATGTTATCAGTCGTGGCATGCGTGGCGTCTGTGCTCTCTCGCGTTATCCCTTTCCTGGCAGCACTGTCCTTACCGTCATACCGCGACCAACCTCACCAGGGAAATTTTAATATTTTCTACGGCACTTTTTTGCTTTTTCCACACTCACTTTCCTCGTTGCACTTCTTGCCTAATTATCGAATTATCGAACTAACTGGCACACCAATTCGGTTCCGATCCATGCTTTCAGAATAAGGTTTTATTACAAAAATAAAACAAAATAATAAACTAATAAAAGTGGCAGATGAAGTGATAAAACTATAAAATACGAGGGCAGTAGGAAACATCCCTCCTCGACATCTAATCCGATCAAGCGTCGACGCGGTGGTCCAGTAAAGAGCTACGGAGAAACAGCCTAACAGCTTAAAGGGTAATTAGTGAGTATCACCACTCCTAGACGTATACTGTACTTCTATATACTGCATACTATCACCTACAGCGTACGGTCAAGAAACTTCTCATTCACAAGAGTGCTGAGATGTGGGCAAAACGTTCGCGCTAGCGAGGATTCGTACCAGAACCTCTTGCTTCCCGTGTAATTGCGCTAGCAGTTACACCATCGTGGCACCATTTCACCCAACTCACTCTGATGGCAAATTACCATAGCTTGCCAGTTAAGCAAATGGAGCCCCGGTGGTGTAACTGGTAGCACTATTGCTCGGAAAGCAAGAGATTCGGGTACAAATCCTGGTTGGGGCGAAGGTTTTTCCCACAACTCGGCACTCTTGTCATAACTTTCGTGATGCCAATTGTAGCATAGAACAGCAGTAATCCATCAAAAAACTCGTCAAAACTTCTCAATGAACATTAAATGTCCTGGAACCAGCTGCTCGAGTCAATTTTCATCGGCAGCGGCCTTGTTTCGAAGGATTAATTGCGAGCGTTGATGGCTTGCAGTAAATGGGGACTGAGTTGTTCCCAGAACCGCTTAAGAACATCAATGCCGCTACAGGATGAATGCGTTTCATGAAAATCCTTCGACTGATTCAGCATCTATTCGAAAACACAAAAGTAGTCCTATGAATGCAAAATAGCACTCCTTGTTGTTTGATAACATGAACGTTTTCTTTGAAAGTCAAAAGCCTTACTATTAATGTTAGTATGATTCATCCAAGGAAAGCTTACCTTGTCATGAAACAGCTTACCTCAGGCCAAGGAATAGATTTCCAGGACCGTCCGCTTTGTACTTCAAGTTTGTTATCGGCAATTTCCCATTTCGACTAGAGTAGTGAAGGCTAACCCGAGCATTATACGAACGTAATTGTCTGAGGCGATGAAAAAAATAGATTTTTTCCCATCATGTAACGTGATCAAATCCGCGACCTTCCACTTGTAAATTACTCCATTCCAAAACAAGGTCTAGCTGCGTAGAGGAATCCTCGACAGCTCGACAAGGGGGGGGGGGGTCGTATTCGGTCCGCTGGGAGGATGGAGGCAGTAGGATCATCACTGTCGGAAGGCTCTAAAAACACCCTAAGAATGATCGATGCCATAGAAGCTACAAGCTGTGCGACCCAATATTTCCAATAACTATGTTATTCCACCCATGAAACCCTCATGGTTCAAAATAGTCTGCGTTGTAACTTAGAGCTACCTCAGTGAACTACGACAAGGTGAAAGAATCCGAACTTCACAACCTGTGACGGATATTTTATCCTTAAAATGAGCCCACGAATGCGAAGGAATATAAAGCACACGGTTCGTCCCTGAGTGGGACCGATCAGTTGCGGCACAACTACGGCTCTCGTGAGAAAAATGCGCTCAAGAAGAAAAAAGGCTTTCGAAAGTTCGCGTGAGATGTGACAGGGAAAATTCACTACTCAACAAGAAATGCAGGTTTCAGCGTTAAATTCATAAGCATGTAATCGTTAAAGTTGAGATTCGCTAAACAATTCTACACTTATTCGGAAGGAAAAAGCTCACAAATCCCGAATGCTCCCACTTATGTACAAAATACCCCTCAGAGGAGCTACAGTCGTCGAAAAAACCCTGTACAGCGTAAAAGTATGTTTCGGCGGTACTCCGGCAAAAATCCTCGACGTGGCCATTTTTTGAATACTGGACGTATTAGGCTGTTCTAGGAACCGCTAGATAGAGCAAATCTTCTAGTTTATGATGACGTATCAACTTTCCAGGTAGGACGAATTTGAACGAAGTTATTGCTTTGGGTAAAAACTGCACTCATCATGGATTTTCCTCGTTAGTCAGGGATTTTATTTATGGGATTGATTGCAAATGATCTTTGTTCGACTTCTTCTTATTCTACTTGGTGACGACCTTCATGGTGAAGGGTGGGGCAGAAGAGATTTTTTTGAGAGAGAAAGGTTTTCTGGTGGATTAAAAACTTTCCTATGCTCGGCTTTGCGATAGAGAAAGGTTTTTCGGAGGACTAAACAACTTTTCCATGCTCGGCTTTTTGATAGAGTCTTCTCATGGACTTCGCTGGGAGGTTCGTATTTTGAAATCTTCCTTGACGCCTCGCTTGACCCTGCTCCAAGATCCCCAGTGAATTCGCAGCATGCAGGCTCGGGTGCAACAAACCCAACTCGGGGATGAGTCCTTGGAACTCTGCGTCTCCTCTCTGGTCGACGAACCTCGTTCAAAAATAGGGGAAGAGTTCAGAGATGCAGAGGTTAGAGACCCATCCCCTAGTTAGGGCTTGCTGCACCAGATGTGAGTGGTCAAATTCTTTCCGGTCAACCAACGACCAGCTTTCGGACTGCGTAGTAAATGAGATACCCAACGACTAGTGAGCGACCACTTAATTAGACTGCACTGAAGCGCCGAACAACCTCGTCTCTCCTAAGCCGTAATCGCCCAGAATGAATTCCATGCCATTTGTTGGACTGTTGCATGAATCGTGAGAGCTTTCAGAGACCACGTGAATCTTTGCTCATATGGAGCATGTAGGCTTTGACCTTAGTTTGAAGGCATAGCCAATCTTGGCTTCAAATGGAGTAATTCTTATGGTGGGTAAGACAGCTGTTCACGAAGCTCGCAGATGTCTCACTCTTTCGGCTATGGTGTGCACAAATAGGGTGCTAGAGCTTTGCAGGGAACGCTTCCGTTTGCTTCACCCTCAGAACGCTGATGTTGATGCCCTCAGAACCCTTGAACTCTCGCCTATCTCCTTCCTCCGTGCTCATTTCTCATAATAATATAAGCACAAAAGTGATCAAGCCCTTCAGCTGAGCTTTTCATAAGATCTTTTCGTTTTTCTTCGCTGCCAGCCTACTTACATCATTGCTTCTATTTTCGTGTGCAAGAACCATAACACTTTGATAAAAGGACATGCTCTAGGCATGTTTATGTCCACTAATCAATAACCATGCTTTCTTCTTGTGTAGAAATGCTTCACAAACCGAGAGATGTAAGCAGAACTTCCCCGTCTCCACGAACCCTCCGAGTTATGTTTACAAAATCACTTGAGGTTGGACCATTCCAAAAAAATGTGTAAGAATCTTTTCGCTCTTCGAATCGTAATTTCATGAAAATGTACGTCGTATTGAAGATGAATAGATGTCAAAAAGATCCACTGCTCTTTGAACAACCTAGTACTGTGATTAATGAAGAGTTGCACATACATATTGGAACTCTATCTATGGCACTAATAATCCTGCGCTACCTCACTGATCTATTACGACAAGATTAAAGAATTTGAGGTGAGGTGGTCTGCTTCTCCAAGGGTGCCACTGGGAACTGCTCGCTTTCTCGGGCTGGGCTGATCGCTGACATTCAAGTGGTGACAGGCTCTCTTTGGCGGACCGACCTAATTACCTAAAGTAGTCAGGGCAAAGTTGCTCAACGGAGCCATTCTGTACACTCAACGAAGGAGCCATTTCAACAACCTCATAGCAGGTCTTCTAGTTTACTATGCTTTCATACTTTTTGGATTTGACGAACTTGAAGGAAGTTATGGCTTTGGAGAGTGCAAAAACTCACCCTCGCCAAGAATAACCCTTGTTAATCGAACTGGTTAGCTTATTCCTAATACAATTTCACGGTTTCGATACTGCTCAGAAAGTGCTCATCGAAGAAATTCCAAACCCCTCAGAGGGAGGTCGTATAGAATTTTCGACGACGCCCCGCTTGATCTTGCATGAGACATTAAAGAGAGAATTTACGGTGAAAAAGCAATCCATTTCGAATTAAGTTAGAGATGGTGAGTGGTACCAGAAAGATGGAAAAACATGAGAAACAGCCCAGAACCCGAGAAATGGGACCCCTTCCTTTCCCCTTGATCTCGGCATTGATATGACTCTCATCACTGTGCCCTCTTCAATGTGACGCTCTCTCTGCTATCTAATCACCTGCTGAGTATAAATCTGCGGCGTCTGATCAGATAATCGATGGGTATGGATCGCCAAGTGCGCCAAGAGTGAGCCATGCTAGATCGCCGAGGTCAAATCTTCCGCTGCTGATTACATGTCAGTCCGCACCCTCAGGACGTCCACCTTTTCCCCACTAGGCAATTTTCTCCTTCTTCAACCGTCGTTCTTATAGTGCTATCCTCCTTTAAATCACTGACTCAATCGAGAACATTACGGAGCTGCTCCAGGCAAGTCCAGAAGTGATAACTTCTTGAGCTCATCGAAGACTGCGGATGGCCCTTCATCTTAGATACGATAGGTACAGAAGATATCAGAGGTGCGCCTGCGTGACATTCAACTTCTTCGTTGGACAATGCAAGCTTTGTTGATTTGCGCTATGAGTGGAATGGCTTTCTAGGTATCTTCTCCCTTGCAAATACATTCCTCCCTACGAGTTCATCAAACGAAACACGTCAGTGATTTGCGGCGCTAGACGAGATGGTGCGTAGAGTTCCTCGTTTTTCGGAGCTGCTTCAAGTTTCCGAAACTGAGCTAGGATTTCAAAAGAATAGCTCTAGAGATGGGTGTTGGCCGCACTTGTTCCGTTGCTTATTGCGCCTAACATAGTTTAGATAAGGCATTCCTATGAATGTGTGCTTAGATCAAGGTCCTTGCATAGTAGCCGACCTTTGAAGGACGAGGGGCTTGCTTGTTTGCTCGGAGTCCGACTCATCGAACGCCTCTGTTCGACCTAATACCCTTGACTCACTTTCATTCCCCCTCATTCTATGTAGCCACTGAACTACCGCAAGTGTTACAAAATTCACAATAGCTCACTCTTCGAGCACGAAAGATATTGCTGTTCTGCTGAATTTTGCGCTGTATTTGAAGGCACGTAGTGCGAAAGATCGAATGCAGGAACAGAACATATCTTTTTACTGAAAGGAGGGGAGAGGAGCCTCAGAGATGGAGACGTGGTACTTTCGCGATAAAGGGTGTGCCTAGCGGACCAGCAAAGTCTTACCAGTGGTGACCACCGGCCGAATGTGTGGGGAGTGACAGCTTGCGGACTCGACCGCCTGGATTGGCCGTAAGTGAGGGTTGCCGTTTATGACGGAGTTTGTGAAAATCAGAAGAAGGCTTCACATGAATGCCATTTTTTGTAGAATCTCGTGTAGCACCGGAAACAACGGGCAAAAAGGGTCTGATTTTGTAGGTTCAGTCTCCTCTGCTATTGCTTGGATTTTTCTATCGACAGAATCACTTCCCACCACCACTTACCATACCAATCGGACCACTTCGTCGTATCATTTGCAATTATTGCGTGTAACTGGACCATTTCTTAAGGCTCTAGCTCTCTAAAAACGCAAAATCTGGTCCGTCGGAAAACATCATGTTTTCA
>KZ347240.1:21169-34377 GCA_002352805.1 Teladorsagia circumcincta | reverse complement strand
AGGGCACACTTGTTAATGGCTTTATCGAAGATTTTCTTTGCATTTTCATCATTTCTAGTCAACTGAGCATCTAAAACTCCATTATCGATCGTTCTGAACCCACAAATTTGATCTGAGGGTGTTGCTTCGAGATTTAAAGGGTAGGATGTAAGAATGTACAGTAGCAGGGGTTTTGCTTTTTGTCCGTTTGACTGTCTGAGTTCTTTTTCGTGCGCCCACTGTTTCTTCGCACATGGTAATCGCGACATCAACTTTGAGAAGAGCCTCTTTTCCAACGATTTTGCGGCAATTACTTTGTTTTTCTGCCCTAGCAGGCCATTTAGCCTTCATATTTAAACCCTATAATATGATATGTTAGTGCTGAGTGGGTTTTATGTGGACGATCAAGGTCATGGGGTTCAATTGCCATTGAAGATCGTTATCGAGTTCCTGTTCATGCTAACAATTCAAATTCCCTTAATTCTCGTGGCATGTTCCTCTGTTTTTCGAATGGCATTAGACGGTTGTGATCCAGTACGTTTTGTCACTGGCAGAATAATGTTCTACCCTATTAGTGTCGAATACACCTACATACCAATCTGGTCTATTACTCTTGTGAACTTAACTATTTCTCCTGTGGACGGTACTGATCACGGTGCGGCACCATTTTACGAATTTGTTTGGCATTTTCTCATGCTCAATGTTTTAAGAATACTGTATCGAGTCCATAGGACAACATGCAGCGTACACTGCAGACTGCGCCATACATAAAAATGAATCATTGGTTTCTGATCACTGTAGTTGTCGTTACCGTCTGTGCGACGAATGAAAACTTAAAGGAAATGGTCACGATGAATCCCGTGAGAACGAGTGATAGAGATGCACAATGCATTGGGAACTAGACCTATCCAATGAGACAGAAGACGGTGCCTTATCTTATCGTATGGCATTTTTCTTGGGGTTACACCCGTTTAACCATTATCTATATCAGACCTTATCTCGACGTTAACGACATGTGGAACTCTTTTCCACCCCTGAGTCAAGACCACCGCTTCCTTTCAAACAATAGAGATTGTGTGAAATTTTGGAGGACAGGATCCCTTCACGCCATTCTTCTACTTTCTATGAGATCCGAAGGTGTGGCGCATTTTAAAATGATTACATTGATGGTGTTGAAGTACAGGTTTCAGGAACACCCTTTTGGGGCCTTCAAGATGAATGACTAGAATGATCCGATGATTTGTTGCAATGAAGTTCTCGATGGAGTATATACAACCATTCGGCTCTTTGTTTGCTTCTTATTAAGCCTCATCTCATATTCATGCCCTCGAAAAATAGCCCACGCGCAAAACGAGATTTTTGGACCATTGAGCTCATTACGCTCTATCCTGCTTTCCTGCTTTTTCCTTTTCTCGGCAATGACTCCAACGTCTATTTCTTCAGATTGCTAATAAGCTGCAGCTTGCTCTAAAAAGCGTCACGCTAAGGGTGCTGACTGGTGCTGGCTTCCACTGCAGCGTTTATCCTTTACATCTCAAGGCTAGGGCCCTCATAGTGTCTTGAGACCTTAAATCGCTAAAGTAGCTACGGTTGAGATTCGTCTTCACAGTATCATTCCTACGCTTCTGCTCATGATTTAGGAAAGGCTGCTTGCCTGAAGAACTAAGGTTTGGTTTTTTGTTAGTAGTCATTAATTTCTAATATGTTAACTAATCACGGGTTTCAGGGCAGGTTATTCAGCAATTTTCTGTTCATTCCTTTTTATTTATTTTTTCTTGAGGCTGCATGATCATTTCGCGTACACCCGGACGCTCCAGGATGGCGCGCTTCATTGGACGCGTAAATAAGTGAATGTAAATAGATAATTAAATTAAGCAATTAAACAAATAAAATAGCCTTGGACCAAAGAGCTTCAGAGTGCGTGAACAATTTTCGTTCTCCTCGAAGTTAGCGCCTCCTCCTAGGTATATCTAGAGGAAGCCCCCGTATCCTGCGATAGCACCTTTTTTCGTATCAGGAACCCAGATTAAAGGCTTCACTATGCGTATGTGACCAATCAGTTCGGTCATTCCTTTTGGCTCAATTCTTACGGTTCACTTTTGACTTTTATCATGCTTCAGAAGTGAAAGTACGGCTTACCGATCAGAGAGCTGTGTTTGTTTCAATAATCCTATATCATCATTTCACTCACCTAATTAGAAAAACATGAAAATTCTCATGTGAAAACCAGTTCTCTAAAAAAAGCCAGAAGTGCAGCCTAGCTGCTGAAGCCGATTATGACGTCATGTGAAGGGAAGGCAGGAAAGCAAAAACTAAAAGCTTTCTCCTAGAGCAACGAAAATATTATAATTCTGGTGGCTAAGTGCTGTGATCACTCGTGGGGCTTTGTCAGTGAACGGATTTTCGACCACTGAGGCAATAATCTCGTACACGGAAGCATCTGAATGGTACAGGTATTATGACCCAGGGCAAAAGCAATATTTAAAGGTATCGATCGCAATGGCTGGGATGAGGTGCGATTTTGATGGCGTCAATAAATGTCACTGGTAGACAAGATCTCTCAGCATTATAGGGGAAGTGGAACTGCCTCTTAATGCTTCTTCACCAGTGAAGTTCAATGACGTCATCAAGTCCACATCGCCTTCTAGCCATGGTGGTTTGAAATCCCTGTTTAAGAACATTCAGCAAACAACCGTTCGCAGAGCATTCCGCACTGATCAGACTCTTGTCGAAAAAATAAGACCAAACATTTACTTTTGTATAATACTTTTGAACACTGGCATTTGAATAACTCTGTTCCAGCCGGCAAATAAACTCCACAAGGCAAAATGAATCACAGGGATAATCTTCGAGAATTGATGTGTAGAGTTACTTATGCTGAGTCGGTGAGAGACTGAGTACGGAGGAGAAACGGATGAGAGCGCGCCACACACCAGAAACCTGCAACGAGAAAAATGGAAGTGGTTGAAGCGATTAATCGATTGTAACGCCGTATGGCTCTTGTTGCACAGTTTAGAGCGGGACATGTGCACAGTCTTGTAGAGCTTTAATATAGCAACCGGCCCTGAAGAATTCGTCCACCCGAGGTCAGCCCGGGTTCTTTAAAACTGCTATACATGTGCTTGCCTCGGAATCCTTTCTACTCGCAACGACACATGTTATAAGTCAGACTGTGATCACATATTTGTGTAGCACAAGCCTATACCGAGCCACAGATTGGATTTATTAAAAAATGGCCGCGACTGCCTGAAACTGACTCTTCCCACCGATAAGAAGTGATGAGTCATTACCTAGGGTAAACTAGGCTCTTTCATATGGCGTGTTCCGTTCATTTGGTTGCTCGGTTCGAGGTAGGCAGTTTGTAAGGAGGAAGGAGATAGTGAAGTCTCACTAAATAAGTGTTTTGATCTTCAAACTTCTAGAAAATGCATTAGGTGAAGGGTCATCTGGCGACTCAGTCCGACCGCTCGCTTTTGAACTCTTATCATGACCGAGACGGCCCATGATAACAGCTCCTTTCTCGTTCTCCGACCTCCTTTCTATTGAGTAGTTTCCTCATAATGACTAAAAAGTGTTCAAACAACGGTTTATTATTGTGAAATTAGCTTTGTTAATATACCGTATCGGGATTTTTAAGTGTGAAGTTGAAGGAATTGTAATTGGCCTTAGCGGTCACCAAACAGTGGATTGACTATGTCCCAGCTCTCCCCTTTTACCCAACGCATCCATTTTTTTTAGTATCAGTCAATTTTCACTAGGCTCCTACAGGAGCCGCGTGCAGCATTACCCGGCCAGGAGGGGGCCCCAGAACTCTCTAGGCATCTTGATACTGCTGCCCGCCCACCGATTCGCCACTCAGCTGCTGGTTCCTCACCGTCGTACTCTAGAAGTTTAGCAGAGATGCAGAACGGAACGTTCACGTTGATGTCTTCAAGACCTATGCGACCTAGCTTGAAGGCCTGCCCTAGGATCAGATGGTATGCTTCTTGCACACAAATACGAAGGTGCTGTTGAGAAATGATGAGGTCTTTACTCCGGTCAATGACGGATTCCTCATTATCAAGCATGGAGAATCTCTTATGGTTAGAGATACAGAGTTTTGAAGACTCATCCCTGCTCAGGGGCTGCTGCACAGCACCCCCGGGAACCGAATACAATAATTCGCACCATGGCTAACACTCAAATATCACTGCACAGGCCAAGTCGCATCTTAATGCCACCACCATACCCTATAAAGTTGTGTGCTCGGCTTACTGCTTATCCTTTCTACATGCCGCTCCTGCTAGGTTTCTGAACTGTGCACTGATGCGCAACAAACCCTGGAAAGTTACTACGATTCTGGATGGGACACGAGTGCGCGGCGCCACCCCAAAAAAGTGTCAACTGACTTCACGGTCCCATAGCGCATTTGCAAACAAAAATGATTTCATATCGATCGTTTGGTAATCAACGTGGTTCTCACGGTTCTCAATACGGAAAGCGGCCAGCAGTACTGATTAGCATTGATGGAACTAACGTGGAGTAGCGACAGACTTCCACTGACGTTATTCTTGAAATGGTCGATGGCAGTATTTTTTATCAACCTATTCGTCTGGCATTTTGCCAAATGCTTGTACAGAAGTTACTGTTCTCCTTCTATCGTATTCCCCTATTGTCTTCTTGTGAGCAATTTAAGGAAACCGGTGCAGTGCCGAGATGGGCGGTGCTAAAGAGGAAAAAAGATGCTCCTGAATTATTCACGAAGCAGACGGGCACCTCCAAAAATATTTTTACCCAGGGTTAATGGACAACGCGTGGGTTGGTTTCTAGCACTGATGCCAAAATAAGCAGTAGTTACCTACGTCATTAACTGTGTTCTGAGGTATTCGGTTATAGTGTGCACTGATCGAGTTCGCATCTTCGCAGTTGCATTTCTTCCCTCTTTTTTGTTTTTTGTTTTTCTCTTTTATCTCTCACATACAAAGTTTTGTACATGTCATTTATTACACTTAAAGCCAGGTGGTACCATAAGTTGGTCTAGTGTTAGGGATGAAAAAGGAGCTACTGAGAGGTGCAGCAGGTAAAGAAGATAGGAGGGAAATGGCCCAGAATTTATTCAGAACCTTCAATTTCCCCATTGATTCCCGCTTCGAGGCTAGTCACATAGGTGCTGACGACGTAATCGCTCTGTTCCACCTCTCTGCTAAACTGCTAGAGTCCGTTGGCGACGGACCAGTAGCTGGAGTGGTGTGAGCAGGCAGCGGTACAAAGGTACCTGCATGGATAAAGCCTTGATACCTCGCTGTGGGCCCTCGTATATTGGTGTATGTTGGTGAATTAGAGACCTATCCTCACTATGTCACATTGATCCCTTTCCAAAAGAGAATTTCTCGTGTCACCTGCCTTTTAGTTTTACCGACTCCACGGATCATTACGGGTTATCAGATCCCATCCATTTTGGCCTGAGTTATGCATGGACCCAGAGAAGTAGGCTCGAATGCCGAAAATGGTTCGAACTGCGCCATACATTCAACTTTTACCCGGTGTAATGAAGCATTTCGTGAATAAAGATTGCAAAAATTGTCGTGCCCATTATGACTCATGCTTTGTGTTCTACTGTGTCCGCCGGGTACTAGTAGCTTTTTCGGGCTTGTAGCAGTAGATTTAGCCCCATTCAAAAAGTATCAGGTTGATGCAAGAGCCTTGATATACTCTGATGCATGTTCCGAATTCTTTCACAACTTTCTTGGAACTCCAGGAACTGCTTGAGGAGCCAAAAAGATGGTAGTCAGAAAGGACCAGGCCAGGGGAATAGGGAGGAGTTCCAGCAGAGTTCCGCATCCTGAAATGCGTAGTCTTTGCTACCTGAGGCCGATCGTCATCATGCAGAATATGGTCAGGAACCCTTCTTGACCGCTCTTCTCCAATAGTATGAGCGAACTTCCAGTGCTGACTAGTGTAGACGGTAGCCGTGGCTGTCTGCCTTGTGAGACTAACTAGCAGTATGGTATTCCATTCCAGCACCAGAAGCAGCACAACAAATTCGTGTCTCAACACTTTCGCATCAACTCAAGACAAAGCAGGTAAAGAACGACAAGTTTGCATTCATTATTTGTGCGTTATTGCCTGACATAACAGTCTCATTCATAGGGTTACTTTTTGCAAATAATTGCGGCAATTATTTGCTACTTTTTGTTAAATATGAAGGCGATATAAATGCGGATGCGATCACGTCATCGGCTGTTTCAGCTCCCGCCTCAGTCATTATCCATTTCTTGACCACCATTCGTCAGCCGGGGGAGATCCATTACGTTGAGGTAGATTGAGGTTTTCCGGTGCAGGTCCAAACGACTATCCAGACATTCATGTTTCTCCTTCAACGCTGTTACATAAGGCTGCCTTCATGTCTAGCTTTAGGCCTCATAAGGAGTTTGGAATGCACCACGTATTCGAATTCTAGTCGACTTGTGAAAGCATTGAAGTTTACACCATATCAGCGAGTGCCCCTTAGTATGAACGGATACATTTCAAGTCTTTCTTGCCCTTATTCTCACAACCTCTCCCTTCACTTAGATGTGTCCGTAAAGCTCAGCTTTCGGTGAGTTGGTTTCTTCAAGAAATTCCCCAAATTTCCTTAGTACTAGCCTCTTAGAAACGAATAAGCAAACCAGTCCGTTTGGCGTATCTGCTGGGCCGTATGCTGAACGTTGGGGAGGGGATGAGGTACCCGACAGTTGACGGACTACTCCAACTCGGTCCTTCAAAACGCCTCAATTTGATGCTTACCTTAGGACTGAGCCTTGGAGAGAGGGCGAGTCTGCGAGAGAACGCAGAACGGTCCTCTCTACAAGGCGTAGTCCTGAGGTGAGCAACCAGCCCTTTTGGCGGAGCTGCTGACGTAGCTACACCACTTCTGTCGTCACTCTCCTACCGTACCGAGCAATTTCAAGTAGTCCGTAGACCTCGGAGATCCAATACCCTCCCAAACATTCAGCATATAGCCCCACCAGAAACGCAAAACGGGCTGGTTCGCTTACCTCCTTAGAAACTTGCAAGAGGTTGTAACAAGACGTAATGGTAGTTCATCTCGGACCCATCAAGGTTGCATGGCTCCAATCAAAAGTATCCTTCCGATTTTGCAAAGAAAATTTCACAGTAACAGCCCCAAAGATTGTAATATTCTATTTATCCCCATTATAGGACCGAAACAGATAGGTTAGAGGATTCGCCTCATCATAACTGGTGTTATCGATAAGATAGATAAAGGATATTAGTCGGTCAAGTGGTTTTACCAATCCTTCCGATTGTCTTGGCAAATGTGAAACCTGTACTTAAAGTCACAACTCAGGCAGAAGTCGTGTTAACGATTCCCTTCGGTCTAGACCTCCAGAGAAAAATCACAGATGTCAAGCTCTCGTGAACGGAAACCACCCGTAAAGAGCGCTATAGCTTTGCAAAGTAAACTACTGCAGCGCAATTTTGTTTCGTTCACCAAGCTGTTGTCGAGCGCCCTCACATTTGTTGCGCTCCCTCGCCTCATACTCTCCTCTCTGCGCTTGGTATATCATTGCCTTAGCACAGCCGATTACGAAGGTGAATGGCCTTTTACCCTAAGCGTTTTCAAGAAATTCTTTTCCTTTTTGCTTTACTGCCGACACATTTTGCATCATTCGCATTCATGTGCAAGAACCACACCTGTCTGATACTGGAGCGTGCCTTTGAGAGAGTGAAAACTAAATATATGCCTACATACTCCCTGCCAGTCATATCTATGGTCACACATACTTGTCTGGTAGAATTCAGATTAAAGATGCATGGCTTATACCACGAATCTATTACCATCGAGCAATTTGTGTGTTTAAATCTGTACTATCATCTTCGCATTAATTTAATATGCGCTTTCTGAACAAACTGGACATCATAAAGCTCCCTAGAAGTTCCCTACTTCCTTCTCCTGCCGTACATTCGCCACAAAAGGATCGTGCTTAGCTTCCTGATCTTGAGATTTCTGTACGGGAAATTCTGCGACAAACGCTCTGTTTTACGAGGTCTTCATTAGAGCTCATCTTTCTCATTTCAGCACACCAAAATGAATTCCGAAGAGTTCCGTATACATGGCAAAGAAATGGTGGACTTCGTGGCGGATTTCTGGGACGGTCTTCGCCAGAGACAACCGTTACCAGACGTGAAACCGGGTTACATAAGTGAATTTGTGAGTTCATGCGATATAGCTAACGAAGTTCTCTTTCCTTCCACGCAATTCATTGAAATCAGAGTAGAAGATGTGATAACACCCTTTCATCAAAGGCAAAAAATTGTAGATGGATTCAAAAGAGCAATTCCAGGTGCCCAAACACCCTCTAACTGAACCAGAAGAATGGGAGACGATTTTCAAAGATCTCGAGCCGGCTGTCATGAGAGGTGAGCTCTCTATTGAAGTCCCACTTACGTGTTAAATACCAGTCCACTAGTGGATCATATTCACATCACTACACTTCCAAGCTTACAATTAGTTGCTTGAGCTTACAATTAGCTCATTTTCCATTTTCTTGATTTCAGGTGAAGAAGGTGAGTAATGATGTCTTCTGGGCTCATGGAGCCGGAGAGGAGAGCTAAAGTATTGCATTGCGCGCTCAAGCATCTTTGCCACCTCAGATCCCATAATCATTTTTTTATCACTTTATAGCTAATGTTTATAGCTAAAAATTAATTTGTATTCAAGGTTACTTCAGGTAACACTTACTGGCATCATCCACACTTCTTCGCCTATTTCCCAACCGCATGCAGTTACCCAGCAATTATGGCCGACATTCTCAGCGGTGGCCTAGCTGGAATCGGATTTACCTGGGTAATACTCACCTTAGTTCTACGGGGCTTCTGCTGCCTATTATTGTAACAAAAATGCTGTAAAAATATAGAAATGAGTTATATGCTATTTTGAAAGGACTAATTGTCAGTTATGTGAGTTTGAATTACTATTCCAAAATTCTTTTCCAGAATTCCGGGCCCGCCATGACGGAACTGGAAATGGCGACGCTCGACTGGTTGGTGGATGTGCTTGGTCTCCCGGAACATTTCAAGGTGGCCTTTCAATAAGCACTCCTTGCTAGGGAGTTGTTTTGAACCTCTCTTGGAATCTTGATCTTTTCTCAGAATTCTCATCCCGGCACTGGGTGCGGGATCATTCAGAACACCGCCAGTGATGCAACAATGATCGCCATACTCACGGCGAGGGCTAAGGCCGTGGAGGTTGGATTTCCTCCGGTATCAGTCTCGATGTACTAGACAATACCATAGTCGACATTTGAGGCGGTGAAAACCGAGTCAACATCGATTCTTTCATGGATGGCCAACACGGAACTCGGGAAATCTGTTAAGAGTATCTTGGCAAAAGTGCGCCAGAATTCAGTGAGTATTCCGTTCCTTTGATCTCTTTTTTCCTCAAAATGGCTGTTTATTCATTCTTATAGATTTCCTCTCTTGCTGAAGAGAGGAAACAATCTAGAGCAGTGGTGAATGAATCTCGAACCTTCTAACTCGCCGGGGCCATTGTTCGGCGTTCAACTTTATTGGGAGGATATTGGGTCTGACTGGCTGACCCTGCTGTGGTGCTTCATATGCGCACTGGACTGTGCGATCTTCCTACTTCTTACTTCTCGACCACTATTCTTCACGGGCGGGCTAGAAACGCAGATCGCACATCTTCAGGTCGCTCTGCTTGCCACAGTTGGCCGTACAATTTTACAAGAGGGTCTGCCCATTGGGTGGGGGGTCTGCCTCTAGGCCTTGTTTTCCTCCTTGGGTACCAGTCAGTCACTCTTTTGGTCCAGCGATCATCGTTGAGTCTCACCACATGACCAGCCCACCTCCGCTTGGGTTCGTAAGGGGCTCCCGATGACCTTAAAGCAACGTCTAATTCTCCCCGTAATTCCAAAATAATCACAAAAGTTGATTCACGGTGCAAGTCGTGATCGTGAACGATTCTCCACTGCTGGCAAGAGGAGGTGCGCTCCTGTGCGCCACGCCCACTTCGACCCTGCTGAGACTGTTGCTTTCCATCGTATGAGCACGAACGGTGTCATTCGGTACGCGGTTTTAGAGCGCTACACAACGCATGGCCCTCTCCATGACTCGCTTTGTGCCTGCAAGTTTCTCCTCTTCAGAGACTGTGGTGCTCCACGTCTCCGCCCCGTACGCCGCTGCGGGAAGAAGATGCGAATTGAAGACGTGAGCCTTGACCTCAGACGTAAGTACATCTCGGAGCTTATTGAAAGCGGTCCAGTCCGTTCTGACGCGTCTGCTTTACGAGCGTGAGGTCGTTGTTCATGTGGACCGCACTGCCGAGTTACAGGTGGGGGGGGGGGAGACTCGCTAGATCTCCTGGCCTTCCATGATTCGGCTGGTACTGAACTTGTTCGTTATGCATTCATTGAGTCTTGCCGGGATGGATTTGGGGATTTGGAGACCGATTTTGCCGGCTTTTTGCCTGATGAGGCTCATGGATTGCGCAATATCGAGGGGTCCTCGCCCCTCAGTACACAATCATTGGCGAAGTGGAGCTTCGTTGAGCGGACGCCGTCGATGTTCACTTCTTCGGGCAACGACATTCACCTCATTCCGATATTCTCGAGCGTGTTCGCAATTGCGAACTAGTTGGGGATATAACATCGCCCTGTCTGACGCCGCGCCTGATTTGAAGGCACGCTCCGGGATTAGGCACACCGACCTGTTCCATCCCCGAGAGTGGTAGATAGGTGGACCAGAATTTATGTCGCGCCCCTTTTGTGGCTTGGAAATGCGAGACAAAGGCGGTAGAAGCTCGCTCGACCCGCAATCCACACTTTGACTTGCAAGCCCCGCCCTCCGCGGTCGGCTGCCATGTGATGTTGCGAGTGGAGCGCGGGCGCAGTTGCGGCCGCGATCGAATTCCGGGGATTGTATGACATCTAATCCCTCTAGAAGCGAGAACCGGATGGTAAGCTATTAGGTGGGAAGGAAAGTTCTAAAACACCCCACAAGCAAGATCAAAATTTATTCTTTCATTCTTCATCTATCCTAAGTCCCTTAAACTTATTGACCATCATAGTCAACAACTATATGCCAACCTTCGAGCAATTGCTTGACGCACACATTCAGAGAAGTTAGGAGAGTTATTGTTGAAAAACATTTGGAAGTCGGATTTGCGAACTTTTTCGTCGGCGAGCTTCTTTATTCTCCAGGTGATGAGTGAGCGAGCAGGAAAGGTGAAAGACGTGTACGGGTAGGTTTCACAATTATGACAGATGGGCAATCGTGGTGCAGCCTAGCTTGATGATCTTCTGGCTTGAGGCCAAAGAACTGCGCCGACGCGCGTTGAGTGAAGCAGACAGACTTGTTGCTGTAGTTCGTAAAGTATTAGTACAATCGTTCCGAGCGGCTAGCATTGGATAGCCCTTGTCATCTTCGATCCTACAGACAGAACATCACTTATGAATAATGCCGTCAAAATTCCAAAAATTTGACAACATCACCATTCCCCATAAATGTAAGGTCGAGGCATTAAAACTCCAGTTTTCCATACTCCAGGCCGCTGCTGCTTCAGCATATGGTTAATGCAGACAGTCCACTTGCCTTCGCTCCATCTGCTGCGATCTATTGTCGCTGCTGTGCGACGAGCAGTACATGTGCAGATTTCCACTGGCCGAAATCGTGCGATACCCATTCACTCCATTCTCAAAACTCGTCCGATTCCTAGAGAGTCTAAAGGACGGGCTTCTGGAAGCAATCAAGATGCGTCGTCAGTTTGTGTGACGATTGCCTAGAATCACCTTTGATGCGGTGACAAGTCAAGATGGGCAGTAGTCGTGTGTTGCATCAGAAAGATCAAAGTCTTCGCTGCGGATCGTTCGAGCCAAGCTGAAACCGCGCTGTGAGAAAACATATTATGAGGGCTCGAACGGTCTCGCGGTAAAAGTCGATCGTATGCGATTCAAACGCCACTGTTGGGATAGCTGATTTGAGCACCGTACGCAGCACAGTCCACTCCTTCTATACACTACCCATGGAAGATTCCAGAGCATTCGGGAGAAATCCAGAAAAAGCGCAAATTGAGTGTTTCAGAACTTTCCTTCCAACCTAATAGACGCTCTTCCACGCCCATTTTTTTTATCGGAGCTTGCCTTTAACAAGGACCGGTGTTTTCACGAGTTTGATGTCGATGTAACAGTCCGTGTTGCATTCAGGGTCGATCCTTCCGTTAGAACTTTTTGGAAAATTCTCGACCCTCCTCTCCTTCATAGGAGTTTTGAAACAACCCCCTTCTCTCCCCCCGACCACCACCGTTACCATCATAACTGTGTCTGTAGTATTTGATTCTGAGTCCAAAGTCGACACACCGAACTCCGCCCACTTTTTCCTTCAAATCGGCCCACGAGTGGGGGGGGGGGGGTAACTTGTACCAACGTTGGGTTCACTCTGGTTGCATTGACGCATTATTAGAAAGAATGTTTCGGGAATATCGCACTCACGCGTGGCGCTGTACAGTTGATGATTGCGGTTCCTCAATTGATGATTCACGTCGAAAGCGTGGCAAGCTATGAGTTCATTTATTTCCTTTCTCCAATCTTTGATAAAATATATTAATTTAGATGACTGAGGACGATTCAGGAATCATAACACCGCACTTCCATGACCCAGTAGTTTTCGAGAAGCTGATCGCATACTGTTCAGATCAGGTAAGTTCAAATGCAGAGGGAGATTTCAAGGTACAAAAGCAATCTTCGGAAGAAAAAAACGTATTAATGTTTTCAGAACTATAACAAAAATAGGATAAGTCCTATCATTACTGGAACCTCTATACTTCAGGCCCACTCATCAGTTGATAAAGATGTGATGTTGTGCGGTGTGAAAATGCGAAAATTACGAAGCACAATCGATCCTGAGCTGAAAAACTATACAGTGACAAAAGAGACTCTCGAAACGGCTATAAAGGTGCTCATTTTTTTATTAAGATCGCCGTCGTGCTTTGTGAAGACGCGAGTGGAGAACTTAAAGGCACGTACCGCGATCAAAATTTGTGATTATTTCGCTTGAAAAAAAGGTAATGGTAGGCTTGAGAATGGGGTCATCGGTGAGAGAAAAGGTAAAGGAAAAGAGTGAATTTGAAGACCTCGTTTTTTTTTTCAAGAGTTGAACAGTGTTACGACGAAGAGACACAGCGCACTGTGGGGAGTGAGCAGATAAGAGAGCACAGAGGCAAGAGAGACGCAGAT
>KZ347239.1:67033-78880 GCA_002352805.1 Teladorsagia circumcincta | reverse complement strand
GACTAGTCCTTTGCCGCATCTGCGTCGCTTCCTTCGCTGCGCGACGGGCATCTTGAAGGGGGGGGGGGGGACCCGGCCCCCATCATTTTCGACAAGGCCTAATTTCGTTTTGTTATCGAGGCGATGGTGCAACGCAGGGGTTCGAACTGTTAGAAAGCTGAGATCGATCCTCCAATATAAGCCGATTTTGATCCCGAAGATGTGGATCGTTGTATTGGTGCATGTTCCGGAGACCATTCTTGTAGAGGGATGGAATTGCTATGATTCTATGACTTTCATGTTTCATCGACAAAAATAAACGGAGGCTTGTTTACACTGATACAGCTTCAAATCATCAGATTTTTGGAGAATAAAATTCTGCCGGATAAATTCCAATTACGACCATACTTGGGAGTTGGAATAAAAGCTCAAGGCGGCTCTGAGGTTTTGAGCATCCTGAATGGTGAACTTTTTTTGTGGAACCAGAAGACTTCTTAGCATTGCCGCATCTCGAGAAAAATATCCCGTGATTCCCTACACTTTCCTTCTGGTCTTGCTTTGGCTGTACAGTAGGAAATTTCCATTTGAAGAATGATGATCTCCCATTCCGTGCTAGCTCGTTACTATCATTTGGCCAGATTTTCAAGAGGTCTTGAGCTGTTTGTTCTTCTTATCCAAGCTCCAGCAATGTTTTGTTCATTCTCTCTGAATATTTTCTGCACCCATCGGGTGCTGATTGTCCGTTTCATCCTCTTGCGGGTTTGGTTCTAACACCGTCCTTCTCCCTCCACTACTTCCTTTTGGCCGTTAGAGAACTGTGAGCAGCAAAAAATTGTTGCGCTCTTGATCCCCTTCTTTGCTAGCTCGTCGATTGCGTTGCAAGCTTGGGAAAGCCTTCGCCAGAACTTGGAACGGTGTTTCTTTTACAAACAAACAATTAGCAATAGATAGAAAAATTCTCCGAGAAAAAAAAACGCATAAATTGCTCGCACAATATTTACAACAGAGGAAAATGTCACGAGACGTAATTTCTCGCCACCCTGTCCTGATTGGTCGACGCTTGCGATTACCCAGTGAGGTCGCGATCCTCCAGTAATCACACACCCGTTCCTAAAGCAGTGCATAGTTGTTAATCACGACTGAACACTTTGTTCTACCTTCATGTAGTTATCGCTTTGACTTCCCTACTCGAATTCTGCAAGCTGCTTCTAAAACTGACTGTAGACTAAAATTTTCAAGTGTCTCGGGCTAACTTTTTTTGATTGTTGTCTGCTGTTTTCGGCCGCAGTTCGCCTCGCGAATGTTTTACAAGAATGCAGGGTTGTGAACAAAACTTTCCTCCATGCGAAAGTCGAACCCGCACCTTTTGTGCGGCAAGTGCGCTCCAGTTACACTACAGGGGCATCATTTCATTCCAACTCAGCTTTTCATGGTATACGCACCATAACAATCAAAAACAAGTCAAAATTCATTGCTGAAGCTTTCAGCCTTGCGGTTCACTGCCGATATCGGCTAACCGTCTCAACACCTTATACGTTTGAGTGCTGAGAGCTTGGTACGCATACCATGAAAAGCTGAGTTGGAATGAAATGGTGCCCCGGCAGCGTAATTTGTAGCACACTTGCCCGGACCCAAAAGGTGCGGTTTGGAGTCCCTTCTGGAGCGGAAGTTTTGCTCACAACCCAGCATTCTTGTGAAACATCTCGCGCTAACGTTTTTGTTTTTTCTAGAGTGGAGGGGTCGTACAAGTATGTTTAATGCATTCATTATGATGGTCAACGCTTATCACCGCCAATCACACGCTCACTCTTAGAAACACACAATGCGCAAGTATGCTAGACAGCTCGAGAGTGTTTGTGGTTATAAAAGGATAAAGGATAAAGCCCGTTCTGGACACGCCAACATTCTATTTCCACTCGAAACGTTGTTCAACCTGAATGCGACTAGTCCTAAAAATACATGACATGCGTGGGCCATCGTTAAGTCGGTGTTACTATCCTCCGAGACAAGTCTGGTATGTACCAATCTACCGACCACTTGGGGATTAAAGCTCGCTTGGCGCGGGATTGGATCCCGGGACGGCGCGCGTGCTAAGAAACACCGCTTGCAAATGCACTGCATCCGCCTTGTACACCACTTTCGCCATGTTCATGAGTATGAAAATTCTAACGTGACAAATTAAAGCCTTTTTCAGATGAGCGACTCGTCGCTGCTGGCTTCCTGGTCTCATTCTCCTGCCTGCTATCATGAACCTCGTATTCACGACCACAATTTGTACTTTGAATTGAGAAAGCTGAATATCTACATTCTATTGCCAGTAGCAGCTCTGGGCATCATCTTCAATGCTAGCGCCCTGGTAAGTGTAATTGTGTGATTAGTGGCTTACTTTTCGGAATGAAGGATTCTGAATCAATTCCCAAGCCCCACACGAAGGAAACTTGGCAAATATTGGTACTTTTCACTAAGATGTGCCATTTTCAGATCTTTCTATACCGCCCACCTAAGATCTCTTCTGGAGTGTTTGTATATCTCAAGGCACTGCTAATTTTGGATCATGCTCAACTTCTGATGACTGCGGCTACTATTGCCGTTCCACAATTCTGTGATCTACATCATTCGAGTAATCATACACTTTACGGTTTTTGTATGTTTGAGAGACGGTTTCTCAAGCACACAATGCCAAGGTACGGTTGATTCCCATGCGAGAAAGCACTCGTCTCCACAACTCACCAGTGTTCTAACTGTTCTAGGATTGAAGCAACAGTAAATACGATGCATGTGTGGACTATTGCTGCCCTTTCTGCTCATCGCTATTGGAAGGTAATATCTTTGGGGCTAGTCACTTGTCACTTCAAAATTATTGTAACTATCTATTTCGTAGAATTCATTGCGCATTTCTCAACTTTCTTTCAAATTCATTTTTATTTTTTTTGAAAAGCAAATTCATTTTTATGTTTTTTTTCAAAAAAGCCAACAATTAACAAATGTGTACACCACCATAATCTGAGAAACATTGCCTTACCGGAGGTACCTTACGTGACCGATTGCTCAGCAGTCCTGAGCTTTCGAGGTAGAAAACCTGAACAAGTCCACTACGAGTAGGCCTGGATCATTGGACTACCAGCTGATTCAGCTGATTTGACAGCAACAGAGGCTGGTGGTAGTTTGACGGAGCCAGGCTTGCTGCACACACCAGGCAAATCAGATCGTCGCATAAGGAGCCTGGAGGCTAGGTGACAGGGCATAGAAGAAATGCTCTGAAGAGAGCCTTGACTATCGTTCACACATGTTTCAAAATTAGTGGTTCAAATGATCCCCAAAGATTTTACAAGATGAAGAAGAAAATGCGCAAGGATTTGTCCAAAGTCTAACACTTTGAGCAACACCCCAGATCAAATTTGTGGATTCGCAGCGGTCTTTAATAGAGCTCTGGTTGCCCAGTTGACCAGAGATGAAAATGGCAAAGAAAACCGTCGCTAAAGTATCCCCTCTCAAAAGGGGAAGGAGGAGGGCCGAACGAGTTGTACGAACTTGTCTGCTCTATAGCTGCCCTAACCCCTAACCTGCGCATACTTAAATGCTAGGATTAGTCGCCAAATGCTGACTTTGTAATATCCTAGCGCCACTATCACGTAATCTCGGGCAGCGACTACGGCACATTTGTGATACTCGTGAGCTACTCTGTCCCCCTCGTTCCTCGTACAACTTTTTCTGTGAGTTTTGAATGCACGATTACGATTAGAAGGTAGCCCACTAGAATTAAAGAGGATTCCACGAAACTTCGGTTGAAGAAGGGGAACTGCCTAGTAGGGAGACAGGCGAAAACCATGAGAGTGCGGACTGACACGCAGTCGGCAGCGGAAGATTTGACCTCGGCGATCTAGCATGGCTACTCTTGGCGCACTTGACGATCCACGCCCATCGATGATCTACCCAATCGCCGCTGCTCTATACGCAGCGAGTGATCAGACAGCAGAGAGAGAGCGTTATATTGAAGAGGGCACAACGATAGGGATCGCATCAATGTCGAGATCAAGAGGAACGGAATGGGTCACATTCCTCTGGTTCTGGGCCGTTTTTCATTGCTTTCCTTCTTGCTTGTACCACTCACCATCCCTAACCTGGTTTGGAATGGGTTGCTTTTCAATCGTAAGTAAATTTTGCCTTTGAGGTAGAGATGATCGCTGGTACCGGGATGAAGAAAAAATCAAGATGACGGGCTAGAACCCGAGAAATAGAATCCATTCCTTCCCGTTGATTTCCGCAATGGAGCGACTGTCATCGGTTCTGCCCTCTTCATACGAGAGTAGGGCGGGCCGCTTCGCACTCCCTCTTTATCGTAATCGCGTCCTTTGACACTTGCCCCGCACTTTTCAAGCCTACCAAACGAGATAAATCCACCTTTATTCATCTCGCTTTACTCCGTCCACGAAGCATATTAGTTCACCTAGATTCGTTGCGGCAGGTGCTCTCAACATGTACATACTTCAACAGTTCCACAAGAGTGCTGGAATGTGGACAAAGCTTCACATAATAGACTTCATCAGTGTTTATGAGTGATCTCAATGAAATTCTAAAAAGATGAACGCTGATGACTTATGCATGAAAATGGTTCACAGCAAAATTCATCGATTTTTGCACGAAATGCACTACATTCCTTACAAATAATTTTTTTTTTAGATTTCTCGACCAATGGCCTCGCGCATGAGTGACACAGTCGCTCGAGCTCACTGTATGTTGTTGTCAGTGTTTTTGATGGCACTTTTATTTCGACTTCCTACATTTCTAATTGAGCTGCAGATGCGATGGATGCCCATTGCTCTGATAACGAAAAGAATTGCTGCTACTGAGGTAAGAGGAATACAGTCACTTGGTGGGCATTAGGCGCACAATAGCGCGCCCCAGATCAAGTTGGTGGAATAAGAAGGCTCAATAGCGAGAATAGGAGCGCGAAGTGAACTATTGACACATTGACGACATCGCGCGTTTTGACTTTATTGGACAGGTGGGACATGAGCGGTTTGGCGGGCGCGATCTCTGAGACGCGCAACCGCGTCTCACTGTCCAACGAAGTGCGTTTTTCGGAACTCCGCAGTGAAAACAGAAAACAAGAGTACAGAGGGAAGAGGATCAGTCGGCGACGGTGCACCCAGGTTGTTTGCGCTCTCTGAGCGAGATAGTGAAAACATTAGCGCAAAAGAAAAGGCCGTAAACCAAGGGAATATGGTTAGTACAGGGAAATGTAGAGTGACCAAAGGCACTCGAAATGCGGGATAAAGGGATGTGCGCGTTTGTACCTCCTCAGGAGACGCATTTAAGCTGCGCACAGCTTCGCCGACTCTAGCTTCCCTAAATTTTCAAGTAGCCTAAAAAGAGTAGGTTTAGCAGCTGTGTTCAAGCCATCTAGCCATTTGATGGACCACAGCATTCATACTTAGGTTAATGTACGACCTACAGAATAAATACAAACAACTTGGGAAGAAGCCACGCGTGCGCTTGAAAAAATTATTGCAAAGGTGAGCCGCGTCTCAATCTCCTTCGTGGTTTGCGAACTGAGACGCACGACCGCGTTCCAATGTCGTCAATGTGTTGAAGCAGCAGCCCCAGCAGTGTTTTTACCTTCGACACTTATGGCGTGGAACAATGCGATAGCCCCAATTAAGAATAAAATAAGTGTGGCATAGTAAAAAAAACCCACCTTGGAGAGCCACAGAAAGGGAGGAAACGGTTTCGAAGTGGGTTGAAGGAATCAAAGTGAATTTAGCAAAAGATTCAGAGATGATTCAGTATTATGGAATGCTCGTAACTTTTCAGTTAGTTGGGCGATTTTTGTTTATGTCTCTATTTCGTGATTCAGAATAGCCTTAGCACTTATCCTGATTCGCCTTTCCAGGTTCTTTCCCCGTACAGGTTGATCTATCATTCCATACTTGACCCATTGTTCAACAATATTCTACCGTTCATTTGGATGAGTCTGTTTTCACTGATGACATTGTTTGAAATACTTCGAAGTCGGCATCTGGTTCAACACCGACTCGGAATGTTCTTTTCCAAAGCTACTGGCTTCACGTGAGTCACTTCACCTTCGAACAAATGAATGCAATTGGTTCAAAATTCTTAATTCTTATGAGAAACGTTCTGTACTCAAGAAGAAACAAATAACCTCCTTCAAATTTCGCCGACATCTCCGCCACTGTCGACGTCTTATGAACAGAGAAAGTTAGAGACACACCTCGGGATTGAATCATTGGGATAGTTCCGAAGGGTGAGGGAGAGCTGCTCCTGAAGATTATCGATGAGATCCACAGGACTCGAAAGTCGATGACATGATTGCTGAGGCTGTGTCAATGTTCCCAATGGTGGTCATGAGTGGTGCTTCTACTGCCCGCCATACAGCGCCGTATATCTGTGCTCTGTCGCACTCGCGTGTTCTGGCTTCTCTGCGCGCTATGTCTCTTCGTCGTATCGCGACCAACCTTACAATGTTTTGATCCTCTACTTTTGGTGTTCTTCAGATTTTTTGGATTTCTCAGTGCTCCACTCCGTACAGACAACTTCATTATTAGGCCCGCTCTTACTCGCCAACTTTCTCATTGGGCGCGCCTTTGAAGATTCTTTTATATCTGTTTTTTCAAACTGATATACGTAAATCTACCGAAGTAGCTGGTCCTACCAAGCCGATCATGGAGAAAAATTAATTGTTTTGAGTGACCTAAGAGATAGGCCTGCTGCTTTGTTAGTATGCTATACTCGACGATTTGCACATAGGTATACTGCCTTTTGCAAAAGCTGCAATTCCGATACAAAGTTGGGTTTCCGCTCACCCAAAGCTTTTGTTTCGCAATCTTTCCCAATTAACACTCGGAGGATTCATCTTTGAGGTGATTCCTTGAATTGAGATTTAAGCAAAAGAAAAGTCAAATTTTGTTTGTTTTGGTTTTCGAATTTAATTATGAGTAGCAGCTACACTGCTTCAGTTTCTATTATCTCATTTTTAGGCAGCAATACGCCACGCGCCTTCTCAGGAAGACCGAACTGAGCCGGCAGAGGCAAGAGCTTCGCGCTACAATATCCATCGTATTAATAATAATACTCTATCTGCTGTTGCATTCTCTTCGACTGTATATAATAGCACGTAAATGGCAGCTATTACTGAACCATCAATGCCCAACAAGGTTTGCGCCTCAATCCGAATATGCTGACTAGCTCATCTTGCAATCTGAACAATAAGTGACTTCTTTTGGAAATGAAAAGCGAACGTAGAGCTGCTAAGAGATATGATAACGAATTACTAAAAATCAGGGGAAACAGTCTGAAACCTACAGAATGACAATCATGATGTCTCGTCAGATTCTGCTATGAGCGAGTCACATCGGTGACTACCTCATCGTGAATGCATGCCCTCCCACCCAGATCCCCAGAAATAGGACCTCTTCCTTTCTCGTTGATCTCGGCATTGATGCGATTCCCCATCGTTGTGCCCTCTTCAACATAACGCGCTGTCTGCTATCCAATCACTCGCTGCGTATAGACTGCGGCTAGTTATTCAATAGACGGTGGGCGTGGATCGCCAAGTGTGCCAAGCTGTGAGCCATGCTAGATTGGTGAGGTAACATCTCCCACTGCCGATTGCATTCCACTCCGCACTCCCAGAAGGCCCACTTTCTTCCGCACCAGGCAGTTTTCCCCCTCCTTCACCTCCTTTCTTAACGTGGAATCCTCGTAGGGGTTGTATTGGGCGGTATTGACAGGCGTTCTCGGAAGTGTGAAATAGAAGCGTTGGTATAGGAAGCATTTATCAGATCTATTATATTATGTAATTTTTCGTGGATTTTGCGAAATCTTAGGCAAGGTATGGAAATTTTCAAATTCCCCCTCTTATGATTGTAACTGTATCTTATAGATCCCAGATCAAATCACGGCCACTGTTTTCTACCCCTCTGGAAAAATTCAACCCTACTAGAAGTGTGAACTTTGAAATCGGCGAGCCTATCCACATCATTGCACGATATAAACAGCGTTCAAATATTGCGACTAGTAACGGGACTATTGATTGATGTGGAGCGCGTGGCGCATACCCAAAGAAATGATCAACGCTCAATAATTTATCACTCCCTATTTATATGAAATGATTTTTTCAGATCCGACTACTTTCACTCCTATATCGCCCATCTGCTTTCAATGATCTCTGCTACCGTCAACGCCTTCGTCTTTATTGCTTTCACGAATCGGTTACGGCGATATTTCCAGCTGCTGATTCGTAAGACAAGCCGGACGCTATCGAATTCCAGTGATCCTCCACTTTCACCACGAAATACTTTCAGTACTGATAATGGTAATGCTGTGCGCAATGAACAAAACATTTTATTGTAGGACATTCCGCGACAAAGTCATCTCCACTACATTATTTCCAATTTATTTTGACATAAAAGCTAATAAAGTTGTTACACTGTGGTCAACATCTATAGTAAACTCGTAGTCCTGAAAGAAGACAAACTGTGGTCTGTACGGATTTTGTGGTATTAATATGTCTACAGCAATGCACTCAAGCTCAATGTTTTTATAGTATTATTATTTTGCCACTTCTGAGGGTACGAGCGTGTAGAAATTGCTGATTCAGAAACTACCGTATACAACCTTCTTCGCTACCCGCCCGACCGCATTGGAGAGTTTTTGAAGATTGGAGGGCGTAGATGTGGACCTGGGGCCGTAAGGTATGCTCTCCTGTTCGGGGCTGGGACGTTCCGATTCGGGTCACCCCAACTATGGTATCCCCGAAAGCAGCCGCAGGGTATGCTCGCGGGGCGTGCTAGGGGAGTGAGCCATACAGGGGCTCTTCGGGCTGGGGGCCCCGATTCGGATCTCCTCGACTATGGCGTCCCCGAAAGCTTTCGGGGAGAGCGTACCTTACGGGGATGGGGACCCTGCCCTATTCGGGAGAGCACACCTTACGGCGCCTGGAGTGTGTCGTTGGTGGGTTCATAGACACACTGGACATCATCGACACTTGGGAGGAGAGGAGAAACCGCATGGGGAGCCCTCCGCATTTCCCGCAAAGGATGATGGTGTCATCTCGACCAAAATTCTTTTACCATCGGGGCGGTTGACCTTGAATGCGGGTCAGTTCAGCAGTGTACAACACAAAAAAGGGTAAGCGTGCATTCCCTCATCTAGGCATTCTCAGGAGTTGTAGGCTTCTCCCCTTGTACCGGTGATTGGCAGCTGGAGCTTCAGTAAGTGCCACTAGACTTCATTATCTAGATGTCCCTAGGCTTTGTTTCGATTGAGCATGAATAGGTTCACACGCCCGATCGGCTCGCTTCTTCAATTCATGCCTCAGGCATCTGGCTTGGTGCCCAAAAGTCACACATTTCTAGTTGCACTGATGTATGGGAGCGAAGAAGCAAAGTTTTCACCCAGCCCAGTGGGTGTTGTATTTGCGGTTTAGGGTTCGGCAAAGATGAAACAAGTGCCGGAAGTGCTCCTCTCCTGCTCCTTCCTCTCTTTGTGATTTATCTGAATCAATAGATAAAGTATTGTGAATGTGATGAGAGAACTCAGTGCCATTGTAAAATCAAAACTTTTATTTACTGATTGTGAAAGAATTGGGTGCCTACTCCTCAGCACAGTGACCACAAGCGCTCCTATACCGGGATTGGGCGAGTTTCCACAGCTTATCTTCTTGTAACCCTTGGCTGAACCCTTAATATGATAATGACTCCACAGAAGAGCGAGCAAAGGTCAGAAAAAAATGTGAATAAGGTCCGCAAGGGAAGCAAGAAGCGTATTCTTGTTGTATTACGTAATTTTTTATTCATCTGCGTATTTGTCGGAGCGAATCCTCATCGAATCAGCCTCCGGTACATTCGTCTCCACCTTGAGATAGGATACCGTGTCGGTTTTTCGATACCACCATGTGAAACGATTCTGAAGAATATCAGTCTTACACCTGACGAAAACTTCGATGAAACCGATAATTTGTGTGCTTTTTGCGGCTATTGATGATCTAATGTGAAGTCTGGGTTGCTTATACTATTATGTAGGTTAAAACGAAAGTCCTGCAACACGCTTCCTTGAATCTCCTTTTTTTTCTGAAAAATTCGTAGGTAATATTCATGACCAAGAAATGGTAGAGCATCCTTCAGATTTCCACCCACTGGTTGGATATTGATGTTGCAACCAGCGGTTATCCAAAAAAATTCAAAAAGCAAAACCTCGACCACTCGTCGATCTTCACTCTGAGTCGTTGCCTTTTACAAATATCCCCACAACTATAAATTCATGTCAAAAACCAAAACTATCTGCAATAGTTCCAGCGAGAATGTCGCTCACTGCATCAGCGTCTTTCTCCTGTACCAGCGCTGATCCCTTGATATTTCTATAGGAGGCCTGTAGCGCCTCGCACTCTTCATTACAGGTAGGTAGGACTTTCCAGAAGCATTCACGACGCATCCAGGGGCGAGAGACAGTGGTAGTTCAGACTTTTAACTTCCACTGGGACTAACCTATCTGAAGGGGAATCGGCCACTGCATCTGGCATAGCCCACCGACCAAGCTACACGGGCCACAAGGCCACGAACATTGGCATCTCATTTCTCAATTTTTTGACGAAGTCAATTGAAGAGAGCATAGAGGATTATAGCCCATACAATTTGGTGACTTCCAATGACTATGCATATGACATGCAGTCAGAATCGATTAGCATTATGCATGTGAGGTTTCGAAAATATCACGAAAATCCTGATGGTCGACGAAAGTCCGCATCGCGCCAAATGAAAAATGATCTCTTATTCATTCAAAGCCTTCACATTGGTCGGCAAGCGGCAGGACAACTCACTGATGGAAGAAAATGAATTTTGATAAAATTATTCAAAATTTTATCTACTAATCAACTGCACAAGTTCTGGACAAAATGCAACGCTCATCTAGAAATCTTTGTTATTTTGCATATTCCTACGACTCACGTAGTACATACATAGTTTAAATAAGTCGCGTCAACTCTCGCTTCTCAGTCCGGCTGTTACTGGAAGTTTGAAAATTTCACGGTATCCATAATCTCTCGGAGGCAATTTGCGTAATTGAGTTCAGGGCGTGTGAACTTGTGGCCATCTTAGAATATCCACCTTTCGTACTTGACTGGTTTATAGTTACGAGCGCATTCTAGGTAGATTTCGATGTTCTTGTTAGATACACGGCGAAAGTCATGAAGTGACACTGGTGTCATTTACATGCACATGGTTAGGGGACCAAACACCGGATCGTGCATCGTTCGAGCCAGCCAAGCCTGAAGTGCCGCTCACGGTTAATTAGTGCCAATCTCGCCTGGGAGGATAAAAACAGTGATTTGCATGTGAGTCGGCTCCCAGTATTCATTGTCATTGCATCAGGAAACCACTGCGATTCTGAGGGCCAGTAGAATGCGTGGCACTCCCAAAAGGAATCGGTCATGCTTGTTACATGCAAAGCCTTTGATAAATTATGGCGAAAAGAGTAACTAAAGATTCATAGCTACTTCGCTCGAATAGTTCGTAGGGCCTGATTAATGCTGCTACCAGGATCAACAGTGCGTTCATTCTACCAAGATCAGCGAGCGGGGTTGTATTTGAGATTTTTTTGTTGTGAGATGAGGTGGTGTTCCTAGCCTTTGCATACTGTCATGGTTGGAGGGGTGTGTCGCAAGGGGGTTGTTGATTTTGACCAGTTTTTCGACGAATTTGAAAAATCTGACAAAAAGGCATGCGGGGATATCGGCATGCTTCTGGTTTCGTATGTTACAGTACACAGTCTTAGCTTTTGAACGAATTAGTTGGCTGCGTGTCCTTGCGCGATTGTACGTCCCCCTCCCTGCTTCCTGTGACCCATACTTAA